>APFE030920603.1:147993-198209 GCA_000404065.3 Pinus taeda | reverse complement strand
AGAAGGACATATCAAGAAGAAAAGTGTTCAAGAAGTGAAAGATCACATCGAGCATCAAGAAATGAATCCGACCATATCTTGTAAAGGATTGGAAGAAATTACAACTCCTCAAACTCTAGAGATAGAAGGACATATCAAGAAGAAAATGGTTCAAGCAGTGAAAGATCACATTGAGCATCAACAACAAGTTCTCCAACTTTTAAAGGATAACGCTACTTGGTGCAAAATCAGACGAAACAACAGGTAGATCACTATCGTATTGAAAAATCTTTTAATGTGGGTGATTGGGTATTTTTACTGCTACATCTCAAGCAAACTATTTATGAGAAGGAAATGTTGGCAATACTACATGCACTTAAAAAATGGTGACCTTACCAAATGGGAAGACTCTTCAACGATGAGGATGTGGAAGCACTATTTTGTGCTATTTCTATTATCCAACTAGATTGGATAAATGAAGCAAGGGATGAATGGAAGAAGGACAAAGAAGTATGGCCACTTATTCAAAAGTTGTAAAAGATCCCAATTCAAACAATATTGCCAGAAAGAAGAGGAAGGAAAATCATATTGGAACCTGGAGCAGTCACAAAAACAAGAACTCGACAGTGACAAAATCGATCAATTTCATAGTATCTCATCAAGTGGAAGAACTTACCCACTGAAGATTCCACATGGGAGGACAAGAATTTTATACAAAAGCATCAAGAACTACTCAAGTGTTGAGGACAACACTTTTTGAAGGAGAGGGGCATGTTAGGCCCCTATACTACTAGTGTAACCCCGTATTGTTATTAGTACAACCCACTTATTATATTGATGTACCCATGTAGTGCCCAAATTGTTACTATTCTGCCCCATATAAGCCCACTATTGTTATTATTGTGTCCTTACATTATTATTGTTATGTTGGCTCTGATTATGTTATGACCCCTTAGACTCCTATATATAGAAAGGAGTTCTTTTCATTTGTATCATCAAAGAATTGTTCATTTATGTAGTGTAAAGGAGGTTGCCCCCTCGAAGAGGCTGAATTCTAAGGCATTGATCTATCTTTTCTATCTTTTTGTGAGCTAGTTTCATAACACAACCCCTCTGCGATATAATGTATCACCAATAATAACATTATTTTTGGCAAGGTGACGTAACTTTCGATGCTCATCTTTGGAGAAAGCATGTGGAAACTTCGAAGTCTAGAGATATATAATGATATCTCCATACCAGGGGTCCTATGAAGAACCGAGGAATAAATGTTCATCGAGAAAATTTTCCTCATAAACAATAGCTTCCTCACAAGGCAGCTCTGAAATCAATTTCGCAAAAACTAATGACTTCTTAGATTTAGCTAACAAGAATTTAGGATGGAACTCTTGAAAATTAACAATCCATCAATTATACTTTCCTCCAATCACTCGCCTACTTAGGATAAACTGAAAAGGATTGGTAGCCACTAGGACAAACGTTTTGTGAAGCAGAATGTAATGACAAAGCTTTTAGGATATTCTGACACGTAGGAATAGTTAAGTATAACTTGGTCTAGTATAGAGTTAGGTAAAGTGTGTTTCTTTACTATGTACATTTGTAACTTACAATCCAACGGTCACGATATGTAGTGATCCGACGGTTCATTCCTCCTCGTATTACCGACACTTGATCCGGGCCTTGGACACCCGATTGGCCATGAATTCCTATTAAAGCGCATGGAGTCATTGTAGGTTCACTGTGCATGAGAGAAGCTTATGGAAATTTCATTCTTTTATTAATAAATTGCCTGTAGTAGCCACGTTGGCGCAGGCCATGGACTGTTTCCCTCTCTGAGGGTTTTAACCATGTCAAAATACTGGTGTATTGATCTGTGATTTGTTTGTGAGTGGTGTCCTTTTGGTGTTCTGTCTAAGGAACTTACCCTGTAAATTCCTACAAAAGCCACTGGAAAACATGGACAGCCGCCAAGGCCAATTTCTTGATGGGAGAATAGTGTAGCTTAGGTCCTATTAAGCCTCGACTCAAGTAGTAGATTACATGCTTACCGAGAGCATCATCCTCTTGAACTAGAACCGTACTGATGGTTGATTCTGCTGTAGTGAGATACAAAAGAAAATCTCTGCCATAATTTGGTGGACTCAACAATGGAGCAGAGGTTAATGCTTTTTTCAAAGCATCAAAAGATCATTGCGCGAAATTGTCCCATAAAAAAGGAACTATTTTCTTAAGCAAACACATAAATCCTTTGGTTGTCTCAACGTAATTCAATGTAAATCTCCACAAGAAATTTGCCTTTCCTTGCAAACTTTGAAGTTGACGAATGGAAGACGGGGGAGGCAACTGAATTGTTGCCTCAACCTTGAAAGGATCAACTTGAATCCCTTCAGTCGATACAATGAATCATAACAGTCGACCGGATGTGACCGCAAAAACACACTTATTCGGATTCAACCAGATTTTATAAAAATGACATCTCTCAAAGACTAACCGAAGGTAGCTGGGATGATCAATTCTCTTGTGAGAACGAGTAGCTAAGTCATCCAAGTATGCTTCGATAACATGTTTGATGTTGTGGAAAGCATAAGACATGGCCCGCTGAAAAGTAGCTCTAGTATTTTTAAGGACAAAAGGCATCTTATTTTATGCAAACATGCCCCAAGGACAAATAAATGTTGCCTTGTGCTCATCCTCTCGACGAATAGTAATTTTATTGTAACTAGAGAATCCGTCCATGAATGAAAAAATTTCACTATATGCACATTCATCAACAATTTGATCAATAAAAGGCATGGGGTAATTATGTTTTGGACAAGCTTTATTTAAATCCCTAAAGTTGATACATACTCAGATTGTTCCTTGCTTCTTATCTACTGGGACTGGGTTGGAAACCCACTCAGTTAGAGGAACGGGGTATATAAAACTTGCCTTAAGTAGCTTTTCAGCTCCAACTTTAATAGCTACCACTTTTCGAGGATTGACCGGTTGAAGTTTTTTGATAAATAGGTTTGGCATTTTCATATGTCTTGAGCCCATGCTGGACTATAGATGGATCAATTCCAGGTATTTCCTCATAAGACCAAGCGAACACATCTCAAAATTCTTTAAAGAGATCGGTGTAGATTTGAATTTCTTTAGGGGAACAATTTAGCTTCAATGAAGACATTTTCGATTATGTTAGGATTCCTAGAGATGTTTACAAGTACAGTTTGTGAGATAACCGACATGTTACCTTCGGCAGAAAATTGTGCTAGAGCCAAAGGGTTTGAAACTGTACAAACATCACTAGTAGACAAATTGGAAAAACTAGATTCCACTTCACACAATGGAGAGAGAAAATATGAATGATGATGTAAATCCTCCCATGGTCAATCCACACCCATTATTGCTTCCAAAATAGCTTCTTCAGATGGTAAGACTATATCCAAGAAATCCAGAGCTGAAGTAGAATTGAGGGTCCAAGATGGAGCTACATCGCCATCTAACTCCTCTTGTGAAAAAGGAGCAGGATGGTTTTACACATAGTTAACGATAGATTGATAAGTGAGTTTCACTGCAGACATGGGAAATTCCATTCCACCTACCTGCCCTCCATCTAGTGTGGTGATAGATGAAGGTAAGGGCCAAGGGTCTGAAAAATAATGAGTTCGAAAGAACTCTTTCTAAGAAGGTCCCCTAGAGGATGAAATTGCATTAATTCTAACTATAGGAGCAAGGAGGTCAAATATACCCATTAACAAACAGTACATCCCAACTCCTAAATTATCAATAGGTTGACGGGGATTGTCCACCAATGGAACTGTAGAATCTGAAGTTGCATGAGAGTCACCTGGATAATAATCTAACTGATTAACTCTAATAATCCTCCCCTTATGAGGAAAACAGAGGATGCGGAATAATGATGAAACTATGGCATCTGTCTCATAAATCTAATTCCTGCCGAAGAGGAGGTTATAATCCAGGTTTGCATCGATGATTTATACCTCAATATTCACTACCTTTCCCCCAACACAAATAGGAAAGGCTGGGATAATCCCATGTAGCCTATGAGAATGTCCATCAAAAGAGTTGGTGAAGAAACAACTGAAGGTGATCCAATGGCCTTCCAACATGGCGAAGACATCACACATGTGGAAGCTCCCTCATTTATAACAGTCCAAAAAATATTGGTCTTTCGGTATGTGGACTTTATCTGGAAAGCCATATGGTGAGGAAGTCTCTTTTTGACATTCAACATATCAAAATTGAGCATAAGAGAATTCCTTAGATCTATTGCATCGATTGCCAAAAGAAGGTCACTTCTCTGAGCAGGGCATGACTGGAGTACCACCAGTGTTGACATAGCACAAGCACATTGAGCCAAATCTTCTACAATTGAGTAGTTATGGGCTGCCCTAGCATTAGGGTTAACAGTCGAGTGCTTTGCGGAGCCTTTCGGTATTTGAGGTCTAGACTCAACAGAGGGTTGCTCAATATGAAGTGGTTCCATGGCTTCGGGAACAAATTTAGCCTTAGATGTTTCCGCTTCACCATAATCGCGTGCTTGCATAACGACGTCAATATGAGAGCTCATCATATAAACATTTGATGATTTTTCCCCTTCCTATTTGCCCCTAGCGGAGGTACCGGTATTAGAATTTGCACCAGCAAGTAATTGCTGCCCTTGGGGAAAGGGTTAGTTAGAATAGCTTGGGAGCTAGAGGACCCTTGTTGTACTAATAAGTGCTGAGTGTCTTACAGCTTAGGGTAGAGGTGAGTCAGATGATCTCCATTGCAAAACTTGCATGGAAATTTTACCTTTTTCTTGGACTCTTTCCTACCCTATCCAACATTATTGTCAGGTTTGTTTGCATTGTCTTTCCCTCCCTGGTTCTTCTTATTACCTCATCCCTTCCTCTTCCCATCAGATTGTTGATTTCCTTTGGGGTTAGTGGTTTGGATAGCGTTTATAGAGATAGGTTGGGAAGGTGTAGGTACAAACCATGCTGCATGGGTAGAAGAAGCAATTTGTAGAGACAATTGTTGTAATTGATTCAATAGGTTCACCGCATTAATATCAATCGATCTGACTATACCATTAGCATGGGGACCTGGTTTTGGTTTTTCTAAATAGACCTTAGATCTAGGAGCATCAAGTATAATTTTCTGAAGAACCCCAGACTAAGAATATATCAGTTCCAATTGCCGGGCTCTGAAAATAGCTTGCTCTTCCATATAAACACGAAAGAGAGATACATCCTTTGAGATCTTAGGTTTTAATGATTTGAGAAACCATTCAAGAATGAAATCTCCTCCTCCTCCATTCCTGGATGTGATCCGAAATGTGAGTTGCGGTGTCTTGTTGGAGGTTAGCTAGAAGTTCAGTTCGCGCTTCATATTGGATAGGGAAATGAAATTGGTTCAGAAAGACATTAGCCAAATCACAGAAAGAAGTATAAGTTCCCCCTAGCAACACTATATACCATTTGGTCGCATTTCTGGTTAGGGTGCATTGAAATAAACTCAACCTGATTGAATCATCTATCAGGGAGTTGGATGAGCACCATAAGTGAAATGTGGTTACGTGGTCTCCCAAATATTCACCACTCTTCCCTTCGAATTTTTGGATATCTGAGGGAAGTTTAGTTGGGACTGAAGGCCAAGTCAGATTGTACCAAATTAGATCATTTGTCAATTTAGTTAAGTATGGCAAGTTCAACGTGGCTAGAAAAGGGAGTTATGGTGGACCCTCGGAATTCCATCCAGTGCGAGGGAGGTTCCCAAAGGTCTGAAAGAAATGACTTGGATTTTGAAAAACACCAAGATACCCAAAGTAACTCGTAGAACCTACTAAACCAAAAGGTGCTCCTTGTGGTCCAGCGAAATTGGGAGTTTGACTAACTCCTGCCGAAAATCCTCTGTAACAAGTGAAGTTACAGCCCCTGATAAGGATTCCATGCATTAACAAAGGGTGGAAAATTATGAAACGAATTAACTGAATAATATGACACATTCCCTTGCTGGCCATAAAATTGATTCCCAACTCCTATCCCACTAACTGTAGGGTTTGTCCAACTCTAGAATGGGTTATTACCTTGACTTATAAAAGAAAAAGGCATTGACCATACTGCTTGTTTAGAGTGTGGTATATGACCACTTCCAAATAGGAAACCTTGAAAAGAAGTTGATCCACTCATCATGGATGTAGAGGCGATCGATGGCATGTTCAAAGGAACTGAAGGAATCCCGTGAGATGGCATTCCATAAGGGATAAATCCAAAATTGGATGCAGTAACGTGAGACCTTCCACTCGTTGACAAAATGGAAGTAGACCCAAATATAGCCATGCTGGGAGTTATAGAAGGGATGTAAATAGTTCCTCCTCCTTGTACAAGTATGGGATTCTGCATGCTCTCAACACTCATCGTAGATGCCATGCTTCCAATAGTGCTCATCAAAGGAATAGATGGGTGTAAACCTAGGCTCGAAGGCCTATGAGTTGGAGTTCTAACGTACAATATAACATCTTGACGATCAGGAGGAAGAAGAGAACTCAGAATCATAATGGACTCTAAAAGCTCTTCAACTTCGACATTATCTTCTGACTGAAAAGTACTCGAGAAAGAACTAGTGTGTTCCTCTCTAACTCTCTACTAGTGCCAGGTCTATCTTGTTGATTAATGACCCCAAGTGGAGGATCAATCTCTAATGCACCTGATGCCACTAGTTGAAAACCACTGGCAGAATCGCTCTTATGCCTTCTAGGGGAAGGCTTAGGACTCGTAGGTAATAGCCCATGAAGTTTCCTAGACTGTCTAGATGGTTGATCATCCACTTTGAATTATTTAAAAGATCTACTTAAAGAATCAAAAAATTATAAATCTAGGCTAAATAGAAGAAAAGAACACTCATTAAAAATTCCCTAAAGATATCAGTAATCAAAAAAATCTTGAGTACTTCCGCTCTGAGTGATTAGGACCAGACACCAAAATACAAGAAAGTTAATAACAAGGGCCTTCCAAAAATATACTATGGTAATTACACCCCTAGCCTACTAGCGAAGGTATCAGAGGCAGTTACACTGACCTCTAGACAACAGCCTTTGTCGGTGCAAGCACCCAAGCTTCGTAAGGGTACCCTCCATAAGTACTGTTGAATGTGATACAAGGTCAACCTCATGTGCCACAAGATTGCCCTCCGCAGCTACCTGCGTGATCCCTAGGATATGCAACTATGGTCACCAACTCGTATAAAAAGGCGGGTGGAACAGTCGTGAGGCGGGATCCGACAGGTAAGAGATGGGGTATCTCTCATCCTTATCATCACTCTCCCTTGTGATTTACTCCCAGTTACTGAGCTTTCCCAGTCTCCCTAATGCTATTGGATTTCTCTCATTAATCAAACTTATATGTTTTGTAATTTTGAGTGGCCTTGGAGAGTTAACTCTCCTTTCGCCTAATCCAAGGGCCTAATAAACCTAAACTCAATGGTGTATTCTAATGACAACATAAAAGTCCTATTTTATTTTAATTAACTACATGATTTTAATGGCTATTCTTTAAGTCAAGGGTAAAGATGGGAGTGAAACCAATGATGTTTGTATGACGCAAAAAAATCAATGAAAAACTAACTACATGAATGCAATCATTTTTTCTTCGATGAAAGGAGATCTCTATATGGGTTCTACAAAACTTCAATAGAGAAAACTACTTTTTCTCTTCTTTTCTTGAAACAAACTTCACACACCCAAAAACTAAAAGACTACGAATGCTTTAACAATGCAAACTACCCTAATGCAAGATATAATGGAGATGCAAGATCCTAAATAACATTCAAAAAGAAAAAGCAATTGTTTATAACCAACAATGAGCCAACTTAAGTACTAAAGAGGATACAAATTTTGAACACAAAATCATCTCCAAACAGGAAGGACAAATTGTAAAAGAATGCAATTCACTTTCAATAACAAAAAGAAACCATAAACCAAACTTGGCAAAAGAAAAACAAAAACAAATATTTTTGAGATATTTTCTTTTTTAAAGAAGAAACTAAAACAACTTCTTGAAATCACCAAAATTCTACTAAAACTTTAAAGATTGAAAAAAAGAGCACAAGGAGTCTTTGCAAGTTACAAACTTGAAAATGAACAAAAACTTGAGCAAAAAGACTTCAACTTGTACAAAACGATCCAAATAGTAGCAAAGAGTTTGAGAAACTGACCAAGAAGTGAGCAAAGAAATAGTTCCAAATTCATCAAAAATACTTTAAAAAGGAAAGAAAAACTATGAGGCCCCAAAACAAAGGAGAGAAAAACAAGTAGATTCGAAATTTGGGCTTGACAATGAAATTGAAAACAATCTTGTGTTCTAGAGAACCAGAACAATCAAGAACTTCAAAACGAAGTCTTGTGTGCCAAAACACAAATTAAAAATTCAGTAAAGAAGCAAACCTAGGCCAAATCTTTTCAATGAGGAAGAGACTTCGAAACAGTATGCTTGTAGAATAATTAAATTCTTCAGACAATAATTGACCACACAAAGACTAAAAATACCAAGCAACAATTCTATTTAGGCTGAAATATTTGAAAAAAATAATGCAAAAATTTGCATATGCGACTGTGTTCAAACACAGAAGCATGAACACGCGCTTCTGTCACAGGAAACTTGCATATACACGAGTTCACTTTCCATAAAAAAGTGTGTATATGCTTCTGTAAACGAAGTAAAATGTGTATACAAATCTTTGCAAGAAAAAATAAAAAACAAAGTCAAACCCGAAAGATCAGACTTGAAACTTGGGGCTCTAGTAGACGAAATAAGACTGTAACCGAAAGCAAACCAAAGACTGAGCCCTGATTAATAATGAAAAACCCAAACTAGGAATAACAAGATTGTTATCCCTAGTGGAGTCGCCAATTCTGGTTCGGGTGAAAGCACCCTAGGCCTTTGGGTTAGAACCCCAACAAAGAAGAAGCAAGTTACAACAAGAAATACTCATATAGCTCAAGCAAGATTCTTATATTATCAAACTACATAAGGGTGACTGTACCCGGATTTCCTTCGTTCGAGTAGGTCCCGCAGGATGCAGACCCTCTACAAATCCCAATGTTCTTCAAACCTGAAAATCATTCAATTCGAACATACATAACACTATAGAAGTAAATCATATTCACGAAATTGACTTTGTATCATATAAAAAAATGATTGATCATACATCAAAATGACATTCATTTATGAATTAAAACATAATTTGATGCATAAACATAGTTAATTTCAGAAACAAGACGACATTTTTATTTATTGCAGTAAGCTATAAATAACATGGAGAGAATTCACTTGAGTCTTTTTTGGCTCCAAGCAGAACCGTCCTCCGGATTCGTCCTATCCCACCCTTCAACAATCTTCTTCCATCACCAACACCATGATATCTCAAGCAAAAGGAAGGATATCTATAACCAAGGAAACAAGGGTTTCCTGAAGGTTGGGGAAGTGCATGGGGCACAAGGATTCATCAAACTCAGTTAGGGACAATCTTTGTATAATAACTCTATCTCTTGTCCTTCTTAAGGCCTTCCCATAGAGGTCTATTTATACCTCTCCCAATTAGTTTTTTAGTTGGGAAATATTTGGGAAACAGTTGGGCCACCAACAATAGGAGGTAATCAACAGGTAATAACCGTGAACTCCACCCATAGTTAAGGAAATTTAAAATTTTTAAGTGTTTTAATATATATACGCGGGTTGGGTATTGGCTGACCCGCGTGTGCATCCTTTTAGCTCAGGGAAAAGTAGCATAGAGGGAATAAAACATTTTTTTTTATATACTTGGACCAATCTTGGAAGGAGGGGTTGGCCTAGGCCATAAACAAAGCATCACCTATAGCAAGAGTGGTAAATGGTGCTATAACATCTAGGTGATTCTAGGTGCATTAATTCCAAAGAAAATGATTCCATATCTGTAGTGAAAAAATCAACATTAAAAGGAATATTGGTCTTGGATGATCTTAATTGTAAGTTTACTAATTCCATGAGTAGTAATTTTTGAATAGTCAATTCTAATGTCATGTCGATTATATATTAGAGTGGAACATCCCTTGGTCTTATGAAGGAGAGTGATTAATTAGATTGCTGCTCTATGGCCAACAATGATTATTTTCCCATGCCGAGTAAGAACCATGGTATTTTTATAAGAAAATATAAGCCCAAAAAATAAACAGGATCCATGGAAGAATTCTCCTGGGAATATAAAAAATATAGCATTGAGTCTTTTTGTGGCATGAATGATCAATTCCCTGATGGCTTCTATGACATTTGATGAGATCACCAATTTAAGCCAGTGATAAACTTTGAAAAGGAGAACCTTTTCTTATATTATCATGAGATTATTTTTGTTGATAGAAGTGAAGAGGAGTTGGATGCAATAGCTCTATCCACTAAAAAAAAATCTTTATTTGAAGAACTATAATGTTACTACTTTCTCTCTGTGTCAAAATTCTTTGATGGAAATGATAAATATTTGAATATATCACCCATGTGAACATTTTTTTATCTAATATTTTAATTACAATACATCCAATACTAACCTTTAGGTGTCTAGGCATTAATCCAATATTTTAATTACAATATACCCAAACTAAATTAAATGTGAGTAACTCGCAGTTGGAGCACATCCACCTGGTTGTTTATATCACAAACTTACTTAAATACGTACAACTAGGAAAGGTATTATTTAAATTTGGTCTATTTTCAATACATGTGAGTGTAAAGGATCCACCATCCAAATGGTAGAGGGTGAGAGCAAGAAAAAGAAATTGCAGAAAAGTGAACCTGATTATGAAGAAGATAAAGTATCTAGAGTGTCTGTCTTGTTTAAGGAGGCTATGGTAGGGAATTATTGTATTCTAGAACTAGTAGAAGTTCAAGATAAAAATAAAAATGGTTTTCATGAGAGATCCAATTGGAAAAAAAATCTTTGAAAATATAGAGGAAAATATGTGGAAAAAGCGAATCTAAAAAATATCCCTACCACAATATCAATTTATCCTTAAATTTCTCAACCCTAAGAATCTCTCAGTGCATATCAAATCTAAATTGACATGGTCTTATTTCTCATCTGAAGCATTTATTTAAAAAAAAAATTGACAATGAAATGAAATACAACATGATTTCAGACCATTCTTTAAAACAACAAGAATTCAAATCAGAATTTGAATATCTTTGTGAATCTTGGACTAAATTTGATTATAGAGCTTATGTCGATGCCTTATTATTGTGGTTTTTAAAATAATTGTCCCGTGATAAGTTTCTTGTGCATAGTTAAATCATATAAATACCACACCCTATATGGTATCAAGGGAGTGGTGTTTTGGAGGTAAGTTACACTTGCCTAGGATTCTAGTCCTAGGAAGCAAAGTAGGAATGAAATGGTAAATAATCTTCACATGAACTGATTTACTTGGAATTGCTACAGATAATAATTTTCATGTCTATGTGCATTATTTCATCATTCCACACTAATTAACATATCATGGACTTATGTGGGGAAGAATTTTACCTCATTCAGGATTCCATAGGAAGGCACCTAATGAAAAATTGTTTGAAGATGAATAATGTGAAACTCCTCTTGATGAACATATCAAACTTGCTACATCAACTTACTCATTATAAGTTTTGCAAAGCTCCCTTTAATCTAGAATCAATAGAGACCTGAAACAAAAGTGTTAGAATCTGCTTCAGAATACAAAGTAACAATGGTTGAGTAGGTGCATACACCACCTTATGACTCTTCAATTTCTCCCAAGATTGAATATTGACAAGGGGCACACCCGAACTAACTGACCCTATTGGGAGGGGAAAAATGGAGTTAAAAGTACCTTGCTAATGACTTGTCTTCCTCAAATATTCCTTTCATTGAACTCCATTGTAAATGGATCATCAGCCTTGACAAGGAAGATCTCCCGCCACTGGTTTTTTTGGTTTTCCCTTGACTCGTATGTTGAAAGCATATTGAATCTTCTCACCTGAAATGGCACCGAATTTGTAGGGCTCCTTCAAGCAATTTCTGGGCATGGAAGTGCATACGTTAGCATAAGAAACCTAGGTCATTCTTGCTACCCTCCAAAAGGGGTTTTTGTTGTCACCGCCGTAGATCCCACAATAGAAGCCATTCTACTATGTGCTCTCTATGTGACTATGCACACTGCCATCTAGAAGAGGGTTATTGTCATCATCGCCATCGATCCCACTACAAAATCCATTCTGCTATGTTCTTGCTCTATGCCTATACATGTTTCCCTCTAGAAGGGGGTTGGTTCCATTGCCGCAATAGATCCCAATGCATAAGCTACTATAATTTTTTCTCTTTATTTTCCTGTACACGCTACCCTCCAAAAGGAGGGTTTTATCATCACTACCATAGATCCCACTGCAGAACCCATTCTAGAGTTTGTTGCCTTCTCTCATCCCACTCATTTTGCCCTCTTTTCTATTTATATGCCTATACACTCTGCCCTCTAGAAGGGGGTTCCTGCCATTGCCACTGTAGATCTTATTAGATAAAGCCTTCAACAACATGTTTCATTCCCCTTCAATTCGTTTTGCCTTCCCCTTGAATCATCCCATTCATTCTGCCTTGTTTTTCTTCTACGCCCTTCAATCATCCTTCTCATTTCTTTTAGCAGAAGGCCTCATTCCTTTTTGCAAAAGAGTAAGCTGAGATGAAATGGACAATGTCTAGAGAAAAATGTCTTTTTTTTCTCATTGTAATGTCTTAAAACACCTCATCAATTATAAAATGTGCAAATTGATAAAAATTGGGCAATTTGAGACCAAATTGTTATTTTGTCTCAAACAAATTTCATAAAATATCCCACGATAACTAATGTCTTAAAACACCCCAACATGTAGTATGGCTACAATAGTACTATATTAAACAAGATGGTGATGGTGAATTGACATTCGGTAGGAAGCTTTTGTAATAGTTTAGTTCTAGGTGAAAATATTAATTTTGATTGTGGGTATAGAAAGCTTCAATAAATATATGTATTAAGGCACAAGGTATGCCAAAGCTTGTTTGTAGAAATATATTAAAAAATAAAAAGGATTGCAATACAATTAGTAGCCTAAGTGTGCAGGAAATCATTAATTTCCTATGAAATGATATCTATTATAAGAAACAATTACTTTAACTTACATTTTTTAGTGTGTCCATTTCTTCTAAAAAGGGTTTTGTTGTCTTACATGGAAATCAAAGCCATTTAAATGGCATTTGAAATTTGGAAGAAAACTGCTAAGTCCTCCATTAACACCCAAACCTATTCTCTACCTACAATCATATATGTCCAAAAATACCAACCCTAAATATGGTAGCATAAACTTTCACCTCAAATAGTAGAGCATCAAGTTATTAGTTGTTTTCAATCTTGAAGAGCATTTAGCCTTTTAGCTTAATCTATTCCCATGTGAAACCATATCCTCCCTCCATTTCAATCTCACATGCATTTATTACCATGGCTTCAAGGAGTCTAAAACCTTGCACAATTCAAGTTATTTCTATCATATATTGGATGACAAATATAGTCCAACAAGTAGAATAACTCGACATTTTATGAGGCCCATCAATATAATAGATCAACATTTTATGAGGCCCATATCGATATTAACATCATCTAATCTTGAAATAGATCTTCCAAAACCTCATTTCTCTATAAACAAGAAAATGAACTTTTGAATTCAAAAACCTATGCAATTTGAAAAGTAAGGCAACTAGACAAGAAGATTCACAAGTTTCCATTTGAAAACTTGAAAACCTGGTAACAACAAATTTTATTTACGCTCAATTCCTAGGCTAGGGAAAAATCAAGTCTTTGAGGTATCACATATAAGCAACTAACATGAATACAATTTCGAGTTTCAATAAATGCAATAAAATTGATAATTTTTCGGCATCTCATAAGTCCATAGGTGATAACCTAGTCCCATAAAGAATATCAACTCTAACAATCACTCCATGACAAATATAAGATAGGTAGTAGGAGTCCACTCTAGAGACACATCCAAGCCAAAACTCAATTTCATGAGGGCTGAAAATGGCACCAAAGACACCACAAAAGGTGTCCAAGCAAGTAAGGGTCATCTTCAAAATAGTTACTAACCTTTGTCAACCATATAAAGCATAATAATTTTGATCTTCCTTATAATGAAAGTTGCCTCCAAAAAGTAACCCAAGGCAACAATGCATAAATATATATAAGGCACCAAAGGATGGCCCTACAGAATCAATTAATGTAACACTATCCATAGGGATAAGGCTTTGTGACAAAAGCAAAGGTTAAGGGATTGATGAAAAGATCACTCATTATACTCGCACACTATGAATCATAACCTAAAGACATCAATGCATCTTAAAGATGAAAGAACAACCAAATGAATCATAGGATTTTTAAAGTCAATCTTCAAATTAAGGCATTGTTTCCCTATCTCTTTGGCTGACTCCATTGCCTCCCAAGCTAACCAGACCCATGGACAAACCAAGTCCACTTTGGCCACATTACATACTGGGAAACTGACCATATCCTCAAAGGCAAAGCCTTTGCCACAATTTTGTAAGAAATGGTAAGCAAAGTAGTAAGATACCGACCACCTATAGAATATATCATTCCATTCTTAGGAATAGGCTTCATCAAGGCATAACTGAAACTTGAGGGACTCAAAGAGGAACCTAGAAAAAAAATAAGTCTACATCTAGACAAGAAATATGATCCCCAATAAAGTCCCACATTAACTTAGAGACTTCATAACACAAACCATCCAATCTTGAGGACTTTCAATTTTGCATAGAATTAAAGGAAGCACATAAATCATATCTCATAATATCCCGAACCAACATATGATTGTCCCCAATAGTGACCTTGCAAAGGATTATCATGCAATAAGCATCTTGGGCAATACCCACACTATTTGTCAAAGACAAAATAGAAAATATAGACAAAGGGATACCACTACTACATATGTACAATATATAAAGTCCATATACCAAACCCCACCTCCACACTTGTCTCCATCACACTCAAACATGTCTAGGCCCCCCCTAAAGATGCGTTAAGCTGTCAACAAAGAAGAGGTCATCCAATTCCACAACTATTCTTGCTCAAAGCTAAGTATAGGGGAATGAAAAATAAAAAAATGTATCGCGTGGTCCTAAATCAAGAGCATGACCAAAACACACATGCCCACTGAATCCAAACCATAAGCAATCACATGATTATGCAAAGACAAAGAAAGAGAAAAAAGTACGCCTTTTCTCCCTTGAAAATGCTCAAAATTCTTAAAATTGACCATTCCAACAATTTCTCCTTTGCTTCTAAAGCTCAAAACCAAATCCCCCTAGGTTAAACAAACAAGTCTATGTCAACAGGTTTACAAGGGATATTATCCAGAAATATGGGGAAGCATCCCTTGGATTTCCCCATGATATTTTCCTTCAAAAAAATATTGATAATGACTATATATATGGTGTTTGTAATAGTTTCAAGTCTCATTACCAAAATGGCACATTCCCATGTTTAGAATCCATTCCTTTGGAGTGCAGGTCCCCAATGTTATAGCATCCTCCTTCACTCTACCATTAACATCACTAACTGGTTTTGGTGTCATGCCTCACGGACCCTCTTTGGTTTGTGGTCTTTATCTATGTGATGCTCATAAGAATTGCAATGCTTACTACTCAACGTAGTATCCCTATGTTGGGATTCCATTCCACATTCATAACTTTCTCCTTGCTCCTATGATTACTTTCCACTTCTACAAATGTATAATATATGAAGTCATAATGTATGTCTCCATTGAAGTTGGGATATGAATTCACAACACACGCCTCCAAGGAAGTAAGGATGGATAGCTAATTTTATTGCAAAACTATATCATAAAAAAAAATGGCAAGAACATGTTTTCGAAAGTGAAAAGAAGAGGTTAAAGTATCATCCCTAGATCTATGAAAAAAAATCCAAAAAGGTACGAGATATATCTTGGAAACATATACACCATAAATAATAACAATAATGAAAGAAAAATGCATGACTACCAACCTATGATTTCACGAATAGATAAGGTTGGTCACATAATATCTTTAGAGTTAACAAGGAAAATATCACCAATATATAGATGATTCATGTAAACATGGTCACTGCATAGTTCTTCATCTCCACTCTTAACCTACATGAAAATGGGAGAAAAGTAAGAACTACCATCCATACAAATTGAAATAATATTTATTTAAACTATAGCATGCCAAAATACACTACATGTTTACCAATAAACATGGAGTTTTATTTATGACAATAATGATAATATGAAAATAGATATCAATTTGTAGATATGAAAGAAACATTTCCATCTGCCACTCAATTTCAACATTCACGTGGAATCCTTCAGTATTAACTCGACTTCAAGGATATCTAAAGCATAAGAAAAAACTTGAAGGAAAAGGGAGGATGTAATAAAACCAAAGTCATATTCCCCTACACGTGGATGATGAATAATTGCAACCTATTTAAAGGCCCTTGTGTTCTGGTTTGCAAATAATAAGCCGTGTATAAGCTTTACAAACACTTTCCAACAAAAAAATTAAAAAATCACTAATACATGTATCCAATTTTTTTTGTATTTGACCAATTCATATATCATTGAATGAAAAGTTAGGAATCCATTATATTTCAATCTTTGGAAAAGCTTCAGAAATTAAATTGGATATATTTTTTGCAATATCAAATAGGTATAACAAAACAATATTACCAGTATTGAAACCATGAATGCATACTCTCTTGAAATCCGAATATAAATTAGAGGAAAAAAGTATTTCCTTACTGTTAGTGGTCTAGCATTTTCCAGACCTGATACTTGATTATACAACAAAACATGTTTCTAAAATGTAAATGTGCTAAATTCTAAAATCAATGCAAAATACCACATCATGCTTATGATTCTCAAAGTCAAATGAAGACATGCACATGATCCTATTAAAAGGGAGTTATAGTTAACATGACAATAACACGTTTTGAAAAGCCCAATATATGATGTCTAATCTCAGGAATACCTAGAAAAATGGTAGCACTTATTTGCTTCGAGAGTGAGTAGATATGTTTAACAAGAGGCATTTTCATTATGAACCATTCTCCAAACCAAAGGACATAAGCTCCCACCCATGAAGATACAAGTAAACACATCAAGAATATGAATATACAAATAAGAACTCTTGAACAACCGACCTTTGTTTTCGAAAACAAATTGGTTTGTTTCTACACTAGCCATTATGATGGAAAGCTTCCCAAATATGCATATTTTGAATACATTTCCAGACATGTTCACTAATTCAATACCCAAGAAATATTTTCATTATATATCAAATGCACAACAACATTAATAAATAAATTGAAAAACAAACTAACTAATATGGGTGCAACAATGCAGGACTACGAAGAACTAAATTTGATACCATGAAATTATGTTTTGAAGGAAGGGACCATCATCAAAGGTCTTGAGTGGAGAAATATATTCGAGAGTTTGTCCAATGAATGTAAATCGCATGCTACCAATCAGTAGCTTTGGTTTCTCTCCCAGATTTCCTTCATAACTGTTTCCATTTCTTTTACATTAACCAAACTACAAAGGTTGCAACTCCCATCACTACTCCCCACCAAATCATTGTTGTAGTTATACTGATATGAATTTAAGATGAGCACTACTAGTTTGATTATATCAATAATATTGGGCTTCCTTCACTACTTATTGCCTACAGTAGGTCAGAATAAATTGATATGGGCATTTATGGAGAGAAACCTTGATAATGTCATTACTTATCTGCTTGCTATTGGAGTATGATAGGGAAATGGTCTAAAATTTGGGATGGAATAATCCAAGATTTCATAGACCCTAAGAACTCCACCAAATTTCCGTCAAGTCTTGTAGCAATGCTTGCGGACCCAACCTAGCCATTTCTCTAGGTCAAAATAAAGGGAGCCAAAAAAATATCTACCAAGTGATTCCTCGAAAAAGGATTGTTGAATTGACTTGCCAATGGGTCCTGTCTGCAATGATCCCCCCATACCTCATTATCTTTAAAAGTGAGGTTCAAATCCCCTACCAAAATAAGGGATCCCATCTTTACTAGGTCGCAGGACTCAAATTTATCCCAAAAGTATCTTCTGGAAGAATATGGTGCATATGTATTAAGAATACTAAATTTGTCCTTCAAGCCTCTAATGAAACTAGATAGAAGGATACTCGTAAAGGATTTATAAGAAATAAATTCTTGATCTTATGATCCCAAAAATCCATAAGACCCGTAGATAAAACCAAAACATCCACAAAACATACCTGCCACCTAGGATAGATGCATAGGAGAAACGTCCAAATTCTGTTTCCAATCATCATCATCTCTTGTAAAAGGATAATACAGGGATGATTAACCATAATCAAGTGTCAAAGTACGAGGACTTTTTTGGCACTCCCCAATCTCCTGATGTTTAAGGACATGATTATCATGGTAAGCCCTCATATGTGGGCATATAATCTCTAAGGGCCCGAATAGGAGAGAAAGCATAAACATAATATGATGCACCAGAAGATGATGGACTAGGAATGAGTCTTGCAAAAAGATTGTGAAGATTATTATCAACCCCATTTGAATTATTTGAAGGTTTCAAACACCATTCCTTCCTAATGGTAACATTAAAATGATAAGCTACTGATATAGATATTAGGAGAGGAGGATGAATGAAACTTCAGGGTCTCCACATGGATATTAGGGTGAAGGAAACGAAACTTGATATTCCTCTCCACCAAATTAGTAGGTGAAAGGTCTCTAGAAAATGTCCCAAATTGAATGTGAGCAGGATCAAGGATAACAATCAATAAGTGATCAATAGTGGAGCTTGTCCCATTCGCATAAAAATATACAGTGTGGGTAGATTTCATATTCTACGAACAAGGAGAAATGTTTGGTATATATAAAAATGAAGAATGTTTAATACAATCAGAATGTGCTAGTTGAATATGCAGAGAAACAATACGTAAAGGAAGAAATGTAGAATTACTAAGATAAACAATACCTAATACCAAATCATTACGAATATGTTTCTCAAGATATGTCATAGGTGGTGTGATTTTAAGCTTACCCGAGAGAGAGCATTGACCAATATACTAAGCCACCGAAGAGAGTACAAATGTCAATGGATGACCCCCATCGCAAATAGACTTTGATATTCCATGTTGTCGATTTCAAAATCTATGCAGGCACTCAACAATATGATGTCCAACATTATGACAACAGAAGAAATGAAGATAAATTTCCCAATAGTCAATTCCCTACCTAGTAGAGAAACCACCCTAATTGAGCTCCACCTCACCATGAAGGCAATCAGCAAAGTCCACCTCCACCAATATCCATGCAATATGTTTATCTCTCTATAATAGGCTTGCTTCCTCTATGAAAGTAAATTTACCAAGATAATTTCCTATCATCATCAGTGATTCACGTGACCATAGTATGAGGGGTAAACAAGGGAGTTTAGCCCAAACCAATTTCTTTCATGGAAATTCTAAGTATGGATCAAAGCCAGATGAGAATGATGTAAAGAGAAGAAACCATAGCCATGAACCCAATACGATCCCAAAATCTTCCCAGCATCGTCATCATTAATAAAGTGGAAGCATAACCAATGATTGTATAAAATGGTGAAAAGAGGAGAGTACTTAAGAATAGGGTACTGATGTTCTTTAACATAGGATGTGATCTAGGAGCCATCCATTTGCATATAAGACCACTTATCCACTAAAGCTTATTTCTATAATCCTACCACCCAGTCCCAAAAAACATTAGAACCGAAAATGAGTTTCTAATAATTCAGATCAACCTTAACTGCCTTTTTTTCCTCGAACGGTTGAAAAATAATTTCCATGGATTACCACATTCAAGTTCAATAGCCGATGAGGATGCCAAAACATTTGAATCCACATGTATAGTTACATGTATATGAGATGTGCTAGAGGGCTAGACTCCCGACTTGGTGCGGTCATGACTATCCACCTCAATAGTCACATGTACCAACACATCGAGTAATGGCACATCATCACCCTAGTTTCCTTTAGTACCAAGTGACAACATATTGATATATGTAAAGGCCAATTATACAATTGACACCATCGACACTCTACAATCCCGCCTATATGTGTGCCAAAGTAAATAACAATACCAAAAAATACCTTATGTAATAGTGTCTGAGAAAACCTCTATAAAATATGTAGACAGGGTAAATTAATGTCAATTATCAATTTAGACTCCGCTCGATGTAGGTCAAAACTAGCTTAATCCACTACGACACCCCTTCAAATACAATAGTTTGACCACTCACCATTGACCAGTGTCCTTCAGAGAATCCCTTCAAGCACATAATCAACAAAGATCTTCAATGATGACACAAACCATTAATGGGTTGTCCCTCATATATTCAATGGATAACTTGGAAAATAAATACCCTCCAGACTAATTAATGAACCCAAGAGACTCCTTCATGATCAAATTCAAAATGGATGCACTTACGTAGTAGTAAGATTCAGAGGAGTAAAGGTTAAGAAGAAAGACCACATAAAATAACCAGCTAGTATGTCTCAGGTAGACTACATAGAAGATGAACAAGTAGCATCTAAGATTGATCCAGGTGGCTCTAGAGACACACATATCACAAAGAGGATTCAGGAAGGGTCAAAAATCAAAGTCTTTAGATTATGCTCAAACTAGGTTCATGTTAAATATCTCATCGTTATGATTGTGGTGGTGTGAATAGTTCATCAATATGAGTCTGGATGAGAAAGATAGAGGCAATCAAAGTTTTGGTTGACTTTTGCTGACTAGGAAGGTTAATGGAGACACAATTTATAATTTTTCTGGCGGAGAGAATCTAGCCGATTATGGCCGGATTCTAGGTGAAATTGTCTGCTTGTTAAATTGACTCCTTTAGACAATGTTCGAGAATTTTCAAATCCACATGTTTATATAAAAAGAATATATATATATTATATATATATATAAAGGAGGTGGTGGGCCACCACCCCCACCACCCCAAAACTCACCATACGTAACCATTAAACCATATGATGCAACCTTTGCCATTGCATATAATGAGGCCAGTGCGAGTTGAACCCATGGTCGGTGAGAGGGCCGGCCTCGCCCACGCAGCGGCCCCATAGTACACCCCATTACATGCGCCCCAAATATTAATGTGCAACCAAACATAAAACAACCAACCCCATTTAATATATAGTTACAGAGGGTATGGGGCAGGCCACCAAATGTGGACCTGAACCCCAAATTAAGTCATATAGTTTAAATAAAACTATAATGCATTAAAATGGGAGGGCCAAGGATTGACCACTCGATCCCTCCTCAACTAATGGCTATTATTACCATCACATCAAACAAATTCTTTGGGATATCTGCCTGAAAATGTATATTAACCTTGATTTCATTAGTGTGCCTAGGCATGGAGGAATGAAGAGTGCACACATAAATTGAGGCAAAGTTTTTTTTAATTAATTTATTATAGGTCGAACCATGACTGAGCAAAATTTCCAAGAGGGTGAATTTTTTGCAGTGTCCAAATTGGACAAATTTTAGGTCGATCTTACACCTCTCAGTGACATGAACCTGATAACATAGTTAGTTTCCTGATATGGGTAGCATATTTGTAGAGGACTAGAGGAGGGAATCTTTAAGGAATCTAGGGGGAATCTAAAAGATTCCTTAAGCCCCAGATTTTCACTTTCTCAGAATTTAGAAATTTGACAGTCGATTTTGCACTATTCGACACCACAAATATGATGGTGTGTTCAGATTTTATATTTGCTCATTTCCTTCTCTGGCCACTTTTCTAAGTGGAGTGCAGGTGTCAGCATTCATGTGCGAGTAGCCATTTCCATGATATTCGACACCGCGAGATTCAACGTGCGACCAAGTTCAACAGCTTGACATCCTTTTCTTCAGATGGCCCCTGGATGTGAGGTATATGTAGTGTATCCATGTACCTATTTTGCTATGCATTGTGTTGCACAGATCTTTGTTTGATGTTTAATGTTTGATGTGGGATCCTGTTTCTTACTTGTCTCATGATTCTTGGTTGATGTGATGAGGAATCAACTGTGTGATGTACTTGTTGTCATGATTCGTCATGTTTTGTTTGAGATCCCTTTGTTGTATGTTGATGGGATACTCATGTGTCGCCATGCATGTTTGCATTGAGACCACTTTTATGCCATGTTGGTGGGATGCTCATTATCATCATGCATGAGTTTGTGTCATACTGATAGGAGTCCTTTTTGACTCAGAGTTCCTGTAGCGAAACATCTCTTGGTGCCACTCCTACATGAGGGAATTTTACTTGTCTAATAGTGACATCATCTCTTATGTACATCATCATTATTGACAACACTTAATGCAACAACCTACACCATGTTGACACTGAGGCCCAAAGACGTAGTCCCTCTTGGATGAACTCCATTGTCAACGGCTTATGTTTTCATGTGCTGATGATTGTCATGTTCCTCTTCTTTACAACATGTAGATGTATTTATTTATGTTATTTTAAAAATTAAATTTAACATATCACAAAAGTAAAAGGTCTTGGAAGGGTCCTTTGTCACACCTAGACCTGGACCAAGTGGTATCAGAGCAGTCTTTGTGTGGATGTGAATTGCAAGTGTGAACAATGGAATGTGCAGTGACAGAGGATGAAAAAGTGATGTACAAGACCATGCTCAAAATTTCCAAAAGAGTGGAAATAATGTATGAAACTCTATAGAAAGAGACCGAGGAAAAGGAGCGATTGCAACTTCAGTTGCAAGTAATGGAAAAGTCTCTGGAAGAAGTGAAGCACAACAACCAAAGTCTTCAAATAGATAACGCTAATTTAAAGATGCTTCTACGTGAAGAGAAAGAGGAGAAACATAGTTTGCTATGACAGTTGCAAGCAAAGGACAAGGCCTTGGAAAAGCTGCAACATGATCCATGTGAGGTAAAATGTAATTCTCTAAATCCATGTATGTGTCCTAATGATGATTTCACTATTTTTTAAAATCATACCATAGGAATTGGCTCCAAATTGTTGAAGAAAATGGGGTATGAAGGAAAAGTGTTGGGTGTTAATGGCCAAGGCATTGTTAACCCCATCAAAGTATAAGAATTACCTCGTCAAACAGGACTTGGGTATGTTCGAAAGGAAGTTGGGGAATGCATTGAGACAACTAATGAGCCACCAACAACAGATGATGAGAAGCCCTCATCAATTCTTTCCAAATCGACAGAGGAGGTAAAATATGTTGATTTCCTTTTGGTTTCATCTTCACATAGTATGATTTCCATTGCAGATTTGGAGATCCAAATTACAGGGACAAACATGAGGCTCCTTGCCAAGATGAGGCACAAGGAGGAAAAATAACTTGGTGTTAATAAACAATGCATAACTCAACCTTTGGAGGTTGTGCAGAGACCTCAATTTATAGGCTTGAGATACACTGAGGGAGAATGCTTGAAGGTGTCAGATTCTTCTGAGACATCATTGAAATCGTTGAGGAAAGAGAATGATGGGAACACATCCCCATCATCCCATGGTAGTGCCCATGGCAGGGAAAGAGCTGAGGCAAGCTCTCATCGCCATACTCACATAAGAGAGGACAAGGAAAGGTATAACCAGTTTCGATATTCAAATGTTCATTTCAATTATAATCATTTTTTAAAGAAGAATGTATAACATGGCATCAAAAAACAAGTAACTTTTGTGGATTACATAACCATACATTTTCTAAGTGTTGGAAAAGAATGGAAACACATAAAAGGATGAGGCATGAAAGACTCTCTCTACAACAGGTAAAGAAAAATGTTAAACAGATCAAGAGGAAGAAGACCTATTGCAGTCATTGCGACAGAAGTGGCCATCAAAGAGCCACATGTGGAGGCTCCATCAAGAGTAGCGCCTTAAAGATAAAGTGTCAGTGCATCAACTAGGTGAAACAATTATTCGACAAGCAAAACCACCATAGGAGGATGACCCATTCACAACGATAAGTGAAAAATGGTTTCTAGATATGTTAGCTTGTCGTGGTCTTTCTTTTGTAAATTATTTGTTTCATTTCAAAATGTAAAAGTGATGATGTGTTTTCCATCACTTGTTCAATAACAATGATGTCTAGTCTTATTTTGAGTTGCATTTTACACTATAAAAGTAATGTTCTATTTCCATCACTTGTCAAAGAAAAATAGTGTTTGGCCTTACCCTTGTCAATCATGTGTTGCAGTGATGATGAGTTTTCCATCACTTGTTGAAACAATAATGATATGTTGGCCTTGTTTTCATAGTTGGGGCATTGTGTCCATCTTGATGTAAACTTGACCACCGAGTATGTGTTATAAACTCATGGCAAGTGTGGGATGCTTGGGTCATTAGTTGGTAATGAAAGTCAAAGCATGTAATTTGCAAAAAAATGTACTACAGGTTGCAGATATTGCAGGGGTCGGCTCATCATTGAGGGCTCCAAAGAACAAGGGTGAAGGAGTTGGAAGCGAGACCTTTTAGAATGCTTGTGATGGGAACAAGGTACAAAGAAGTTGCAGATAATTTTTCATGCTTCTGGAGGATCAAAAGCTCCTTAGTGGGGAGGATTGATCCAGGTGGATCCAGAGACACACGCAGGACAGAGGACTCAGGAAGGGTCAAAAATCAAAGTCTTTGGATTATGCTCAAACCAGGTTCATGTAAAAGATATCATCGTCATGATCATGGTGGTGCAAATGATTCGTCAATCCAAGTCTGGATGAGGAAGATAGAGGTAGTCAAAGTTTTGGTTGACTTTTGCTGACTGAGCAGGTTAATTGAGACACAATTTAGAATTTTTCTAGCGGATGAAATCTAGCCAACTCCAATCGAATTCTATGAAAGATTGTCACCTCGTTAAATTGACTCCTTTAGTCAATGTTTGAGAATTTTCAAATTCACATGGTTATATATTAAAAACAAAAAAATATATATAAATAAAGAGGTGGTGGGCCACCACCCCCACCACCCTACATCTCACCATACATAACCATTAAACCATATGATGCAACCTTTTCCATCACATATAATGAGGCTAGTGGTATTTGAACCCACGACTGGCAGGTGGGTTGGCCCCGCCCACGCGATGGCCCCACAGTACACCCCATTACATGTGCCCCAAATATTAATGCACAACCAAACATAAAATGGTCAACCCCATTTAATGTATGGCTACATAGGGTATGGTGTGGGCCATCCAATGTGTACCCAACCCCCAAATCGAGTGATACAATTTAAAAAAAAATTATAATGCATTAAAATGGGAGGGGCGGGGATTGACCACCCGATCCCTCCTTAACTAATGGCTATTATTCCCATCACACCAAACAAATTCTTTGGGATATTCACTCGAAAATGTATATTAATGTTCATTTCATCAGTGTGCCCAACTATGGAGGAACCAAGACTGTGCATGGAAACTGAGGCAGAGTTTTTTTAATTAATTTATTGCAGGTGGAACCATGACTGAGTGAAAATTCCAGGAGGGTGAAATTTTTACAGTGTCCAAATTGGAAAATTTTTATGTTGATCTTACACCACTCAACGACAAAAACCCAATGGTGCAATCAGTTTCTTGATCTGAGCAGCAAATTTTCATAGGACTCGGAGGAGGGAATCTTTAAGGAATCTAGGGGGGATCTAAAAGATTCCTTAAGCCCCAGATTTTCACATTCTCAAAATTTAGAAATTTGACAATCGATTTTGCATTATTCGACGCCACAAATCTGATGGTGTGTTTAGATTTTCCATTTTCTCATTTCATTTTCCTTCCACTTTTCTAAGTGGAGTGCAGGTGTCAACATTCATGTGTGAGCAACCATTTCCATGAGATTCGATGTCGCAAGATTCGACGTGCGACCAACTTCAACAACTTGACATCCTTTTCTTCAGATGGCCCCTAGATGTGGGGTATATGCAGTGTATTCATATACTTCTTTTACTATGCATTGTGCTGCATAGATCCCAGTTTGATGTTTGATGTGGGATCCTGTTTCTTACTTGTCTCATGGTTCCTGCTTGATGTGATGCAGAATCAGCTGTGTGATGTACTTGTTGTCATGATTCGTCATGTTTTTTTTTCAGATCCCTTTGTTGTATGCTGATGGCATACTCATGTGTCACCATGCCTGTATGTATTGAGACCCATTTTATGCAATGTTGGCAGGATGCTCATTATCATCATGCATGAGTTTGTGTCATACTGATAGGAGTCCTTTTTGACTGAGAGTTCTTGTAGTGAAACATCTCTTGGCGCCAATCCTGCGTGAGGGAATTTTCCTTGTCTGATAGCGACATCATCTCTTATGTACATCATCACTATTGACAACACTTAATGCATTGACCTACACTATCTTCACACTGATGCCCATAGACGTTGTCCCTTTTGGACGAACTTTGTTATCAATGGCTTATGTTTTCATGTGCTGATGATTGTCATGCTCCTCTTCTTTACACAATGCAGATGTATTCATTTATGTTATTTTAAAAATTCAATTTTACACATCAAGAAAGTAAAAGGTCCTGGAAGGGTCCTTTGTCACACTTGGACCTGGATCAAAGATTCTAAAAAATCCCCTGATCGACCAATCCCAAATGAGAGAAGGAGTACAAAGATCAACATGAGAAAAGGTTTAGAAGAAATATCATGTAAACAAACATCCAGTGTGTCTCAAATAGACCACATAGTAGACCAACATCTAGAGTGGAAAACAAATTGTTATTAGTGTACCTTGAAACAAAAAAACCAGTAGAGATCCCTGATATAATCCAGAATCAAGCTAAAAACTGCATCTAGTAAACAGGATCCTTCTTAACCCTCATTGATTCCTAAATATGGTAGTTAATACATTCCAAGAATGAATTAAATTAGCTCTCAGTTGTTTGAACTAAATCCTAAGATTCCCTTCTAGTGATTGAACATACAATCTCATATATACATCTTCATGTTCTATGTTCATGTTATCAGCAAAATAAAAAAAGGTAGCTAAATGATCCTTAGCAGAGAAACCAATTTCTCCATTAAACCTTGATAGGTGTTTTAAATACCCATCAAGAAAATTATTGAGTACATTAGGAAGTTGTAAAGTAGCATACCCAGCTTGAATAATAGGTTGAAAAGAAGCCATAGTTGAAGATGAAGATGAATTAGTAGAAGATGTGGTAGATGATGAGATAGATGATGAAGTAGAGGATAATGAAGTTGTAGGTGAAGATGGAGGTGTAAAAGTAGGAGGATTAGGAAAACAGGGTGGAGGATCTCTAAAAGTTTTAAAATGTGTTTAGATAACTACCTTATGAATCTCTATTTCAACTTATTCTTTTTTTTTGAACGAAGGATTTGAATATAGAGAAAATGTTTCCTGAGGTTGGGCAGAAGCAGATGGAAATGTATAATGAGTGGGGGAGATAAAATTAGTAGGTTTTAACTCTAGTAAATGTACATCCAATTCTTCTTCTGACTTGGGTGGATATGAAAATCTTTCAGGGATTTTATATGATTCCAAAGAATGGACTAAAATATTTGACTGCAGATCAAATCCTTTGGATAGCAGTTATAAAACCCTAGGTGTTAAATCAACAAAATATAATGGAGATGGAATAGACCTAAAGGGATCATAAACTGAAATATCTTCAGGTTGTAAGTGTACATAAGAAGAAGTAGAAGCCTCAAGTATCCTTCTTAAAGAGGCTTCTATTACCAGTTTCTCTAGGTCAGATAATGGAGAGACAATTTCAAAGTCATAATGAGACCTGGTATGTCTTGAAGGAATACGTTTGGATTTGTGAAGTCACGAGGTGAAAGATTTTAACCTACTATTTGCTTATTCACCTTAAAGAAAAGGTTTTATCATTGTCCCAGGGAAAAATACTTCAATTTTAGATCCCCAGAAATGATGCCAATCTGATGTTGTCCTCTGAGATAATTCTAGGTTAATTAATCGTGCCAGAGCATATAAAATGTTTTGTTGTTTTAAGGTTTTTTGGATGATGAATGCTATGAACAATTAAAGACGGGTTCTTAAACCTTAACAATGGTGAATTTAATGAAAGGGTTGTTTGTTTGTCTCTAAACAATTAATAGATTTTTAGTTGAATGAATAACAGAGTTGAAAGGGATATAACTTACTAAATATCGAAAATGAGTATTTGGTCAATTATAAGGCAGAGTGCAGGTAAACAATGTTTACCTGCTCACAAAATGTATTTAATTTTATGAAGATGGGTGTGAAAATTTATGGATACAGAGGAGTTTATAATAACAGAGAGTTCTATAAACTAATATCTAATTATTGATTATAACTTCACTGGGAATTTCAGATAAACCGATATTCAGTTTAATTTTGCCCAAGGTTCTCCATTAAAACTTAAATACATAAAGAATAACATAATGAAATGAAAACAGGACAAAAAACCCACAAGGAGACAAACTATTTGAGGCAAATCCATAATCTTTTCATTAATTTGAAGCAAATCTTTAGTTGATTACAATTCTAATTTGAGAATCTCATCCAAGGGTTCAACCCATAATAACTCGAAGGAAGAGTTATTTATACAAAATATGGATTTTATAGAAATATCCATTAACAAAATATAAAAATAGTACAAAAATATAGGAATTCTAAAACTACTAAGCTGGTGGCACTATCTTCAAGGAAGTTGTTGATGATCTCACCCCCAAAATGTGTTTCCTCGTTGTCAGTCAGTTGGTGATGAAAGGTACTCAATGATTTCAAAGAAGTGATCCATCTATCTTCACTTGGTATAGAAAGATTAATTAATTTCATGTAGACTTCATCCAGCTTGGTATACTTTTCAAAAGTAGGCTTATTGACAAATATATGTTTAATTTTATGTTTGATCATTAAATCAAAATTGAAAGCCTCTATGAAAGCCGTCCCTGTCAGATGACCTTTGATACCTACAAATTTAGCATTATCATTTGTAATTGTGTAAAGATTTTGGCAATGCTCCTCCAAACTGATCAATCTATCATTTGGTACTACTAGTC
Source organism: Pinus taeda (assembly GCA_000404065.3). Classification (NCBI taxonomy): domain Eukaryota; kingdom Viridiplantae; phylum Streptophyta; class Pinopsida; order Pinales; family Pinaceae; genus Pinus; species Pinus taeda. The sequence goes on along the minus strand of APFE030920603.1, from coordinate 169,104 downwards.
CTAACAATCCTCTTTGATTGAGCAAGTTGAACTTAGATGAAACCTCTTAACAACAATTTTCAAAGTCTAGCACTTTGTCTCCAAATGAGCCATAAGATTTTTCTTCTACAAAACATTCTTAATCTCAAGAATGGTTTCTGTCCTATCTGCAATCTGAATTTCTTCTAATTTAGCTCTGGCTTTTGAATTGAGCACCTTAATCATATTTGTGGCCTCATTTGGTTTATCTTTAAGGGCTTCTTTGACCTCTTCAATAGATGTCTGACATGATCCAGGTGGATATTGGTGGCCACCCACCAATTCCACTTGGACCACCACTATTGTTTCTTTCAATTTTTTAGTTTCTTTAATTGTAGCACAATTTACTATTTTTAGAATTTTTTAGGTCCTAAACTTCTAGAGCCGTTTTGAGACCCTAAACGATGTTTTTTTGGCAATCTTGTATTAGCAATTTTCTACCTAGAATCATATTTTTTGTCATATTCTTTGGAGAGATCTTTCCAAAGGGGTATCATGCACATCAAACAGAGATAATATGACCAAGTCGTGACCCCAGGAAGTTGGTTGTCTAGCTAACCCCAATGAGGCCCATAAACTTTTAGTGTTACATCTCCTCGGGTTAGGGTTTGCTCTTATTTTTCAATAATAAAAAGGCCCTTGAGCCTCATTGTAACGTAGTTCAGAGGCATGTAGCTGCCACATATCTTCTCATACATAAGCTACCATCACCTGAGCTAGTCTCATTTCCATTCTATTCATAAGCATATTTCAGTATTTGATATTAATGAAATGAAGTGTTATTTCTATTCCATCTTTCTATTTATGGTTATATCTGTAATTTGTTGCGTTCCTGTTTAAATCTGGATCAATGGTATTAGAGGGGTTTTCTCTTTCTCTATTTTTCTTTGCATGTCCCCAACAAGGTTGGGATATAAGGAGTTAGGGCTTGAACTGGTCTAACCTTAGCAAGACCAGCCTCACAAATCTTGACGGCCTCCCATGGCAAATGAAAAGAAAGATGAGGGGGTAGGATATCCTATCAAAATATTGCTCGAAGAAGCCCTCAAGAGATAAAGGAACACGATAATGGAAAAATTTTCCCAGATCCTTTAGTGGCTACCGAAGGGTGACACATCTACTTATGACGGCTACTCTAGAAGCGCTACACCCTTTAAGGTACAAGTTAACTTTGACATTCCCATATTTGAGGGTCAGATAGATATAGACGCTGTAGATAAATGGTTAAATCTCCTAGAAGGATATTTTTCCGTTCATGATTTTTCTAGCCGGGAAAAGACCACTTTTTCACTTCTCAAAGTAGCCCCCCATGTCAAGGACTGGTGGAAAACCTACTGTGAGCAGAAGGATGAAAGTAAAAACACACTGTTTTCAGCTGCACCCACTTGGAACTCATTCCAAGATGCCATCAAGGAGTAGTACTACCCTATTGTGAGCTATGAGGATAAATACATAAAGTGGACAATGCTACAGTAGGGAAGGGACCAAGATGTGCCAGAGTTTACCAATGTTTTTCATACCCTTCGCACGAAGTTGGGTATCAAGGATTTTGAGAAGCATTTGGTTCTCAAGTACCATGAGTGCCTGCATAGGTAAATATAGGACAAGATGGAATTCCTGGACATCTCCTCGCTCAGCATGTCATATAGATATGTCATCAAGATCGAGCAAAAGTTTAAACAAAAGAAGTGAGACTTTGTATCTGAGAATCTGAAGCAAGGGAAAGGGGCCACCAAACCACAGAACAAAGGACAAAGCCTAGGCAAGGTGGCCCAAGACAAGTCCCCAAAGATGCAAGTAAGAACAATGCCGCGAAGTTGAAGAAGGACACGGGAAAGTGGTGTGAGTTCTCACAACCCAAGTGAGTGTCGGGCCAAGAAATCATTGGTGGACGAGCTAAAGGCTTCAGAATTAGATGCATGTTCCAAATCTGAGTCAAAACCTGACAAGGGGAATGACAAAGGGAAGAATATTATCAATGTGGAGCCCAACGCCACCATTACTACCACAAAGATCTAGAAGGAGGAACCCGAAGATCCAAAGGAGGAGGAGCACCTCTTCCACTCCCAGATGTGGGTAAAGTGTTCCCCGCTACAGTTCATTGTTGATAGTGGGAGCCAAAATAACCTTAGCTCGGCAGAGGTCATGAAGTGGTTGGGCTTACCCACCACAACACATCCACAACTGTACACTATCGGGTGGCTTCACCAAGGACATGATCTTCGCTTGAGCTAGCAATGCCACCTTCCATAAAATATCAAGCCCTTCATGGATGAGGTATTATGTGACGTTGCTCCCCTTGATGTTTGTGATGTATTATTAGGCCACCCATACTTATGGAAGTGATATGATATGTATGAGTCAAGGCCTTCTCCTCTTATTGTTACTTTTTGAAATATGTTGTATAGGATACCGGAGGTAGCACCACTTATCGCATCTCTTTGGTTACTACAAAACAATGCAATAAGGTCATTTCCAAAACTGGGAAATTTGTTCTCCTGATGATATGCCCTCAGGTAAAGAAGAAGACGTCCATGACCTCTAGACAGGGCCCCTTCGTACGACAACAATAGATGGACAAGGTCATGGAGGACTACATGGATGTCTTCACCTCTCTCGTAGGGGTTCCTCTATAATGTCAGGTCAAGCAATCCATCGATCTGACCCCAGGTGCACCACTGCCCAATGGACCAATCTATAGGCACTCTATTATGGAGAACAATGAAATCAAGAGGTAGATTCAGGAGCTGCTACAAGAAGGTCACATACGTCTGAGTTCATCACCCTATGGGAGCTCGATCGTGTTGGTACAAAAGAAGGATGGAACTTGGAGACTCTCTATTGACTATCGAGCACTGAGCAAGATCACTGTCTAGAATAGGTACTCGATCCCACAGATTGATGAGATTTTGGACCAATTGAAGGGGGGAAATATTTTAGCAAGATGGACCTGAAATCAGGATATCACCAGGTACTAAACAAACCCTTCGATATGTGGAAGACTACCTTCAAAGCCATGGAGGGACTTTTCGAATGGTTTGTTATGCCTTTCGAGTTGACAAATGCTCCTGCAACTTTCATGAGGCTAATGGATGACATATTATGGCCATTCACCAACTCATTTGTAGTGGTATACTTGGATGACACCGTTATGTTTAGCCAAAGCTAGGAAGAGCACCTCCATGAGATCTGGCAGGTTCTCCAAACACTGTGGGAACACAAGCTATGTGCCAATTTGGAGAAATGAACTTTTGACATGACCCAAGTTCAGTATCTAGGATACATTATTGATGAATGGGGGGGTGCATGTGGATCTAGCCAAGATCCAAGTCATTCAGGATTGGCCAGCTCCATCCACTTTGACAGAGCTATGTAGCTTTCTGGGTCTTGTCAATTTCTATCGCAAGTTCGTGTTGGGATTCTCTCATATCACTTGGCCCTTGAGTCAAGTCACCAAGGGAGGAGTAAAAGAAATACTATTTTGGTTTGAATCTCAACAGGAGGCATTCACAGAGTTGAAATATGCCTCTGCTTGGCACCAGTGCTCACATTGCCAAACTTGCAACAACCATTTGAGATTGAGACAGATTCCTCTGAATATGCTATTGGGGCAGACCTTACTCAACAGGAGCATCCAGTGGAATATCACAGTGAGACACTTTCAGACATAGTTTGGAAGTATTCCACTTATGATAAAGAGATGTATTCCATTGTGCAGGCCTGTCGATTATGGAAGCATTACATTTTGGTGAAGGAACCGATCATCCACATAGACCACCAACCCCTATAGTTCATATAGACGCAAGGGAAGTTGTAGAATGATCACCGACATAAGTGGTCCACATACCTGCAAAAATTCCATTTGAATATCAAGTATAAGAAGGGAAACACTAATAATGTTGTAGATTTCCTCAGCCAACCACCGATCATGGCATTAACCACCGTGCTCAACTATTGTGGGTACAAGACTTCTGATTGGCCACTTCTCTGTAAAAGTGACCTAGAGTTCAGCCACACATACTAGACACTCTTGGAGTGTCAACAAGTTCCATATTTTCACCTCTAGGATGCTGATTATGCCACTTGGGACACCTTTGTGTTCCTTCAAGCAAGTGTGCCAAGATGATTTGGGAAGCACACTATAGTTAAGCCGCTGGGAATTTAGGGGTCGAGAAAATGGTGGTAGTACTACAACAATATTTATATTGGCTCGATCTTCGACAAGATGTCAGTAATTACATTAGATCCTGCACTGCCTGCACCATTGCCAAACTAACCATCAAGAAGCAAGGCCTCTATACTCCACTACCTACCCCTAGTTAACCTTGGGAATCCATCTCCATGGATTACATGTTGGGCATTCCTTCTACTAATCATGGTAAATACTGTTTTTTTTTGGGTTATCGATAGATTCTCAAAGATGGCCATTATGGCTGTCTGCAAGAAGAATATCACAGGGGAAGCCACTGCTAAACTCTTCCTTGAACAAGTGCGGGTACACTTTGGGATCTCACTGTCTATCATCTCAGATTAGGATAGTAGGTTCCTTAGTACATTTTAGTCAGTCTTTGGTCAATTCTAGACACCAAGCTCCCTAAGTCCACATATTTCCATACCCAAACAGATGGCCAAGCAGAGGTCATCAACAAGATGATCGTACACACTCTGCAGATGTAAAACTCAAGGCATCCACGCACATGGGATGAGAGCCTTCAGTATGTCCAGCACAACTATAACAAAGCTCTCCATAGCTAGAGTAGCCACAACAATTTTTAGGTGGGCTTGGGATTCTAGCCATTATGTCCCATTGATGTGGCGATACGATTTGTAGCTACTCAGGCAAATTTGGCTCATGTCCAATCCAAAGCCAATAAGGTAAAAAAATTCATTGAGCACATCCAACATATTTGCCAACGGTTCCATAGTGTCATCTATTTGCCAACGGTTCCATCCTCTATAGAAGGTAATTTAAGCTACTTCCTTAGTGTCGTGATGTCTGCATTCTTCTTCTTGATGATGTCCTCTGTAGCTTTAACATCAGTAGGATCATATCTAATATTGATCACTAAATATTCTAATTGTTTGACTTTGTTATCCTTTGCCAAGGAGGATATCTTTTCTATCTTCAACTGTGACTGTACATTTGAAAGAGTTGTTCTCAATTTTGACAATGCCATGGTAGTGTTAGTCATGGTAGAGAAAAGAATCTCCCCAGACTATATATGCATGTCCATTTGGTCAATAGGATGTATTTGATTTGCAACAAAAGAAAATATGGTTTTATTATAGTTTGAAGAAGCCTTTGGGAAGGGAACTTGATCTTGTAAGAATTCCAGTTGCATCCTTCCCTTTTCATGATCAAATGCTGTCAAAAATATGTTCTATGGAGTAGAAGTCTACTTCTAGAATTGAGCATAGGCATTAGCCTATTATGCCACTTTGGATACCTTTGTGTTCCTTCAAGCGGGTGTGCCAAGATAATCTGGGAAGCACACTACAGTTGGGCCACTGGGCATTTCGGGGTTGAGAGAATGGTGGTAGTACTACAAAAGTATTTCTATTGGTCCGATCTTTGATAAGATGTCAGGAAGTACATCAGATCTTGCACTGCCTGTGCCATTGGGAAACCAACCATCAAGAAACAAGGCCTCTATACTCCACTATCTATCCCTAGTTAACCTTGGGAATCCATCTCAATGGATTACATGTCGGGCCTTCCTTCTACTAATCATGGCAAAGACTGTGTTTTTTGGGTCGTCGATAGATTCTCAAAGATGGCCATTATGGTTGTCTGCAAGAAGAACATCATAGGGGAAGCCACTGCTAAAATCTTCTTTGAACAAGTGTGGGTAAACTTTGGGATCCCATAGTCTATCATCTCAGATCAGGATAGTAGGTTCCCCAGTACATTTTTGTCAGTCTTTGGTCAATGCTAGACACCAAGCTCACTAAGTCCACATCTTTCCATCCCCAAACTGATGGCTAGACAGAGGTCATCAACAAGATGATCGTACACACTCTGCAGACGTACAACTCAAAGCATCCACACACATGTGATGAGAGCCTTCAGTATGTCCAGCACAGCTATAACCGAGCTCTCAACAACTCGACTAGACACAACCATTTTCAGGTGGGCTTGGGATTCCAGCCACTATGTCCCATTGATGTGGCGATGTGATTTGTAGCTACTCAGGAAGATTTGGCTCATGTCCAATCCGAAGCCGATAAGTTAAACAAATTCATTGAGCACATCCAACATATCCGCCAGCGAGTCCATGAAATTATGGAGAAATCAAATGCCAAGTAAAAGCAGCGACATGATCAACATCAGGTGCCACATAAATTTCAAGTGGGCGACAAAGTTTGGTTTCATTTGCAAAAGGAACACATTACTAGAGCCTATCGGAAACTCAGACCACTCTGATATGGTCCTTACACCATTACCAAGGCTATGGGAGACAATAAATTTGAGCTCAGCATTCCCCCATTCCTTGGTATACACCTAGTGTTCAATGTGGGTCGCCTTTGACCATACTTCCCACCATTGCTAGACACATTAGAAATTGCAGAACAACCCACACCTGCAGAGTTGAATCCATATTGCATGGAACAAGCCACAACTGATCGGATCATGGACACACAGATCAAACAAACTCACCAGCAAAAGATCCAACTGTATCAAGTTGTCAAAGTAGGCAAACTCCTTCACCAAGGCAAGTGGCTCACCAGCGGCCAAGTTCAGCAGAAGTTTACGCATCTCATGGAGAAACTCAACGCGATGGGGACCATTGCTTCTTGGGGGGGAATGATCAAGGTGGATATTTTTGGCCACCCACAAATTCCACTTGGACCCCCACCATTGTTTCTTTCAGTTTTTCAGTTTCCTTAATTGTAGCAGAGTTTACTATTTTTAGCATTTTTTTAGGTCCTAAACGTCCCGAGCCATTTTGAGGCCCTAAATGACGTTTTTTTGGCAATCTTGTATGAGTGAATCACTGACCAAAATCATATTTTCTACCATAGTCCTCGGAGAGATATTTCCAACGGGGTACCATGCATGCCAAACGAAGATAATATGACCAAGTCGCGACCCCGGGAAGTTGGCTGTCCAACTAACCCCAACAGGGCCCATAAACTCTTGGTGTTACATTTCCTCAGGTTAGGGTTTTGCTTGTTAAGGGTTTGATCTTATTTTTCAATAATAAAAATGCTCTTGAGCCTCATTGCAACACAGTTTAGAGGGATGTAACTGCCACATCTCTTCTCAGAGATAAGCTACCATCGCCCGAGCTAGTCTCATATCCATTCTATTCGTAAGCATATTTTAGTATTTGATATTAATGAAAAGAACTGTTATTTCTATTGTATATTTGTATTTATGGTTATATCTGTAATTTGTTGCATTCCTGTTTAAATCCGGATCATGGCATCTAATAATTTGTATAGAGGGCCAAATTTCAGTTATAGCTTGAATTATATTTGCCTAAATTTTTTCCTTGGCTTGGGCCATGGTCTGAGCCATTAATGACTCATCTTCCAACTCTTGAATCTTGTTGGTTAGTTTGTGGGTTTTGTGCATCTATTCAACATAAAGTGTATCATTCTTTATCTTTTGTGTCTCCAGGTTTTTGAATTTCTTTTAAAGATTTTGATTTTCCCGTCTATGGAGAGACAACGCCTATATAACATTATTCAAATCACCTGTAGTTGATGTAGACACTACTGTTGCTGATGTCGATTCCTCTGTTGTCCTTGCAACTATGATTGGTATAGCTATAATTGGAGCTATGGAGAGTTGTGCAAACTATTACTTTTCTTCAAGAAAAGTTTCTATTTGTTTCTCCATCTTCCTTATTTGTATATTTTGCTCAATAATTAGTTTGAGCATTTCTTATTTGTGTTGCTTTCTTCCTTCAATTTCCTTGGTTTGCGGATCCTCTGTAGAAGGTAATTTAAGCTACTTCCTTAGTGTTGTGATGTCTGCATTCTTCTTCTTGATGATGTCCTCTGCAGCTTTAACATCAGTAGATCATATCTATTATTAATCAATAAATATTCTAATTATTTGACTTTGTTATCCTTTACGAAGCAGGATATCTTCTCTATCTTCAACCGTGACTATACATTTGAAAGAGTTGTTCTCAATTTTGACAATGCCATGACAGTGTTAGTCATGGTAGAGAAAAGAATCTCCTCGGACTATATATGCATGTCCATTTGGTTAATAGGATGTATTTGATTTGCAACAGAAGAAAATATGGTTTTATTATAGTCTGAAGAAGCCCTTGGGAAGGGCACTTGATCTTGTAAGAATTTCATTTCCGTCCTTCCCTTTTCACTATCAAATGATGTGAAAAATATGTCGTATGAAGTTGAAGTCTGCTTCTAGAATTGAGCATAGGCATTGGCCTTCAAAGATTCATTCTTTTGATTAATTTGAAGAAAATCTGTGAAAATGTTTGGCTCGTCTTGTTCACCTACTCCTGCTGATTGTGTAATTTCCAATAAATTTTGTGAACCAGAAGAGGAAAATGGAGTGTTAAGGACAATTTCCTCTAATCCTATAGAAACCTATGAATCATCTAGATTAATAACTATGAATTCTTTCTACCCTTGAACAATGGTAACTTTAGAGTCAACATTGTTTTTCTTTTGATAAATGAGAAACTCTTTTGCACCCTTTTCTAAATATGATGATTCTTCTCTCGACCTCTTATCTTGCTTACTTTGAGAAGTTGGAGTCTGGAGGGTAGAAGGAGGTAGAATTTTCTCTTCTGCTTCCTGAACTCTGGTCTCCTCCCACTATTCTTGATTCTTGTATTTCTCAATTTATGGTCTTGGAGTGTGATTCTAAGGTGTGGTTTTAAGTTTCACCCTTGAATTAGTGATTATATTGAAGGGGTCATAAGACCAGGTAAAACTTGGTTGAAATCCCATTTGCTTGAGAATTGAATCTACTTCAATTCCTGTTGCTTTGGTATTACAAATCAATGATGCCACTTGGGACTATATCTTGGGCTGAGATTTTCTTTTCCCTGAAACAAAATGTAGCTCATCCATGTTGATCATTTTCCTTATATATTACAAAGAGAAAATTCTCACTGGAACATATTTAGGCAATTTGTATGGAGATAACTCATAGCCATATACCCAAATCTCTGTGTAATTATGGTAAAGATATTAGTCTCTAGTTTTAATGTGGTCACTTAGGTGCGGGATCTTTTTTATCTCTAGGCTGATTCTTGGTTCATTCTGGCTACTAAGAATCTGTGCAGCTGGATAAATGAAATAGTAAATGAAATCTGAAAATTTAATCTCAGTTGAGTTTCTCCTGACCAATGAAGTCCACTGTGTAACTGATTGATTTATTTGTTGATCATCCTTCTTGTGTAAGGTTATTGGTAGCATGTCTGCTCATTGAAAAAGGAACATATGAACTAGCATAGGAGAATACTTGAATACACCCTCAGTAGTGATTTTCATTAACTATTCATGCATATCTTTAGCCAAAAATTGGCTCTAATTATACATGAAATTTGGCTTGTGTTCTTTGGAGAAGATGGAGAGATAACCTACGTTAGGTTTATCTACCCATTGCTATGTCTGGTAACCTAATCGGAAATAAACTAGAGAGATATTGTGTTTATCTCTTTCTGGGAACATTGAGGCTGGAAATGGAGGGTTCTTTTTGGGAAAGTCAACATCTTATGGAAGAAAGATCTAAAAAATTTAAGCTCTTTGGGGGAATGTAAGCTTATGGTATAGATCCATGATGACAACAATAGAAAAATTACTAAGGGACTCATTCTCAGGAATCAAAAGCATTTTATTTATGGTTTCAGGTGCAATAAATATCAGAATGTATCCATTGAGCTACCACAATTCTTTATAGGGGATTAGACCTAGCTTGACACCACATAACTAAATCAAGAAATGAATGAGTTTGAGTGAACATGCACATGGACAATAGGGATTCCCATAGGTTAATTTCATCCTCTAAGTCTTGATATATCTAACTTAAACAATGGTGCAATTCGAAAATATCGAATTTACACTCTATGTCCACAACCTTAAAAAATTGGTCAGCGAAGGGGATGTGGTGAAGGTCTAGGGAATCAATGGCTTTTGGATTTTCCTGATCAAAGGACTTGCTACTAGAGGGTTGGTCCTTTCTTTTGGGTGCCATATTATAATAGATAAGGAAGAAGAGTAACAAGATGCTGATGAATGGGTACCTAAATAGATATCAACCACTATAAAAACAATTGGTGAGTCCATTGTTAGCTTGAATTATAGGCACAATCTGTGGGAGAGTTTAATGAAAGCCAAGCTCAAAAACCTACAATTGAAATAGTGGAAATTAAAACAATGGAGTCGCATGAAAGGAATGGAAAGTTTATTCATAATAGTGTAGCGATTACCGTTAACATCACATCATTATCCTACAATATTAGTGTGCATTAAATGGACAATAGGAGGCAAGTAACGGGTAGGAGGAATGGGTAAGAGTAGAGGGGATAAGTTTAACATATATGAGTGTAATAAATAGGGATACATGGAATAAAATGATTAGCAAAAGGAAGAGCATGAGAGACAAGGATAGATATTGGTGGAGTGATGTATGGACAAGATGGGATGAGCAAATTTTGGAGGGGGGGTAGTGGTAAATGGTATTGCGCGGGGGATGGGGGGGTGCAAAGTGATGAGGAGGTGACACATTGCAATGCAATGGGCCCACCAAAAAGGAAACCATTTTTCGAGTGTCCCCCTTTCCATTAATGTGAAACAGTAGAAGGGGGTGTGAAATGGCTTCCCTGGCGTTGATTTGGGCAGGCAAGAGGACCACCTTCAAAAGGTATTGACTTGATAGTGCTCCACGACAAAATTATTTTGTTGTTTTATGACTTTAATTTTAACTTTATAAAGCTTTGTTTATACAATATTAATCACCTATGAAAGGTAATTAACCCTAATTAAACAAAACATTATCTATGAATTGGCGCATTTGATATAACATCCATTGTTTTCCCTAATCCTATTGTAATACATCATTTGGCCATGTCTTGAGCATATGAGGCCAAATTTTATTCTATTCTATCCTATCTAATCATGTTCTACCAAGATTAAACATTTTGGTGAACTTATTCACTAATTTGGAGACATAAATTTAAATGATTGGATCATGGTTAAGCTATATGTTTCAAATCAAAACATGAGGTTGTGGAATTTTAAACAAACTGCACACAAGACCCTATTTTATTTGCAATGTAATTTTACTCTTTTCTAGTGGCATTTAAATTTTCTCACCTATACAATTTTTTTCTTTTGATGGGGTTTCATTTCATCGTTCTTTTTTATATTGCATTTTCATTTTTATTCTATTTTTTTTTACCCTCTTTTATAACAAAAACTAACTTATCAAAATAAATATGTTACAACACCAACACCACCAACGACAATACCAATGAACGCTACATTTAATCCATCTACCTCCACACCTGCAGCCAAAATCATTGTCCTTGTGAATTTTGTGACTAATGCTTCCACAATCCAATCTTGTATCCTTCATGTCTGCTTCTCACAAAAGCTGTTGTAGAGATTTTGAATTTAATGTCCCTAAATTATTTTGGAATAGGATTAATTTCTATATTTCGGGGCTGATTTTGGAGGTGATGGTGCCCATTCATATTTTATTAGGAGATTAGACTTAGGGAAGTTATTTTGTTGTAGTTACATTACACATGGGGGTCACCCACACTAGGGAAATATTCACTTCCTGGTTTGGTTTGCTTGAAGGTGGTTAGCTTTGCATGTATGTGGTTAAGTGAGGACCCAGGGTGAAGGTAAAATTGGAGGGAAAAGTGCTCCATGAAAGCTATATAAGGAAGGTACCTCTCCTCATTTCAATCATCTCATTGGAGTATATCGATTTCTCTTTGCTTGCTTGAGCTACTTAGCCGAGTCACTGGTTGTTTAGCATGAATTCTTCTAGCAAAAGGCTCACCCTTTCTTCAAGGGACTTCGAGTGCCACCCTAGGAAGGTTTTCTTCATTTATTTTGGAGGAGGATCACATTGTGATTCTCAGCAGTAGCATTCCCTTCTAGGTTGTGCGTATTATTGGGTGACACAATAGAGAGGAGGTTGAGTTCGTTGGTGGTGATTTGCAGTGGAGATTTGACATGAGATTTTCCGGCGAGGAGGCTAGGGGGGATTGCAATGTCTAGGATATTTTGGGACTTGATTGAGCTTCTGGCTTGGCAGTGTAACTTTCGCACTACTTGGGCTAGCGCAGAGGTAGTGTGTGGGAGCTCATTTGGTCAATAGGGCTATCAGTCCTTGAGGCTAAGATTTACCGTGTAGGTTAGAGGAGATATTTGGAGTGGTGTTTGCTTCCATTTGAGAGCTTGGAGGAGGAATTTGTGGTCATTTCTTGCAGGCCATATTTTTGAAGTTGTTTGGAGGGCGTGGGCCATAGAAGAGGTCAAATTTCAGAGGTCAAAATCTGGCCAAACTGTTTCTGAGTTTTTGACAAGGATTCTAGATCGAAAGTTTTAGAATTTTATAAGCACTGGAAGTGGGGTTTATAGCCATGTCTTTGCAGCAAAAAGTGTAGAATTGTTGGAGATTGGAGAGTGCCTTTGGGGGTCAATTTTGGGAGGCCAAAATCGGGCCAAACCATTTTTGGGTTTTGGTGGGTTTTGGTCAAAGCATTTGTGGCTTACTTTTCATCACTTTCTGGGCACTGGAGGTGGGGTTTCTTGTAGCTCCTTTCCAGCTAGTAGTTATAGTTACTCGAAGACAACGTAAAGCATTAGAGGAGAAGTTCTTTCGAACATTGAGATTACTGTTTGACACCTGAGTTATGTCAAGCTTGTCCTTGAGGCAAGCCTAGATGCATTTTCCACACTATTGTACTTGCTCCACTCCATTAATAAAATGGCTGAGCTGGTTCTTAATTCCAGAGCTTCTATGAGCATTTATTGATTGTTTAAAAATTTTGTTCTGTAAATCTGTTTTGCTTTGCATATCCCTATTTATTTAAGTTTGGAACATTACAGTGGTATCAGATCATGAGCTTACCAAATCTGGGAAAATAACTAAAAGATCACGAAAGCTTTTGGTATGAGTGCACAGTGACAGGTGAAATCAGAGACAAACCCATGGCTCAAGTGAAATCTAGGACATAGAAATTCTGGGGTAGAATTCATTGGGACAATGAGCAGTTAGCCCAATTGAGGAGGGTGATAGACCAAACCCATCCTGACCCTTAGAATAGATACGTTAGACATTAGCAGGTCGTGGGGATGTAGCCATCTAGATCATGTGGGAAAAGTTGACCAGATTAGGGGACTAAATCTCCTAAAAAGGACCAGGGGACAGAGATAGTTAGAGGGTGAGACCAAGGAGTGCTTTTGCTAGTGAAGACTTGGATTAGGATATCAGGAAACTGAGGAGGAGGTTGAGCTTGATGCTAAGATCCCACAAGATGGTGAGGAGCACATTAATATACCCCGTGTGGTAGATTAGTCTCCTTTATTAGAGACCTCTTTGATAGCCCTAGTTGACACCTTGGTGGAGAAGATAGAGCCTACACACATAGAGCCATCTATTGAGGAGGAGCCACCCATGGTTGAGATGCCAATAGTTGCTGAGGATCTGAAGCTGTGACCGAGTTTACAGGCGATAGATTCCCACGAAAATTCCACCAGTTTTAGGCTGACCTTCTAGCATTAAAAAGGAAGGTCACATTAATGTGTGAGGTTATTTTGCAGTGGAACGAGGAGTTGGAAGGCATGAGAGAAGTTTGTGCGAAGTCCACGACAAAATTGACTGATGTTGGGGAGCAGTTAGATTCCCTACTAGTGCAACTAGAGTGTACGTTGGAGTGTGAGAGAAGCTATCTTTAGGTATACATAAACGGGGTTGGCAACACTATAAGGTTACCTTGGCCCATTAGAGAGAGAGACATAGAACTACCTAGTCAGATTTTATGTATTGACCAAGGTAGCAAGATGAGACAACCTGAGTTGCACAGGGTGCAACACCCGCATGGTGGGGTTGTTCCATGTGTGGGAGTTCATGCATTTGATCACTCTCTTATGGTCGGGTGGTGAAATATTCTGAGATGGTACCCAATGGGTTGGGCTATGGAGATGGTGGTGGACCCAACTGGAGCTCAACAAGAGTTTCCAGGCACTAGGGATGCTATAACGGTTGACTATGACCTAGAGGGTATAGTTGAATTAGCAGTCGAGCATGCAACGCCGCTAATAGAGTTTTAGAAAGCACCAGTAGCCAACCAATTTATGGACATGCTTCTTGGGTTAACTTGGTACGAATTTTGTACACAAGATCACGAGATGATCAACACACTCTGGCAGGAGTTTGTCAGAAGAGGTGACATTGGCAAGCCACCAGATGGCACCTTTTATGGAGTTAGGGCTTTTTCACTTTTGTGTGGGGCACAAAGGATGCAAATGACCAGTCTAGGGGTAGCACCACTGCTGACACATAAGGAGATTCACTTCTCAGATCCCTCAGCGAGGATTTGGAGTGAAGATCCATTCACTGGAGGATATGATGATGCAACGATGGAGGTGATGATACTGGTCTAGTGTGGGTTGATAGATAGGGACACAACTTTAGGCCATCTCATTCGGGGATGGGTAGGAGCATCTAGCATGGAGCATTGGTGTGCAAATGGGCATGGAAACACATGGGGTAGCACCTCACATCACATTGACTACATGCGGGGAGTGACTAGTGTAGTGACACAGGAGGGACATGGGACAATACAGGATGGAATAACTGTAGCTAGGGGTATCTAGTGGTGTACAGGGATAGGCCACGACATAAAGTGGCATGTAAAGGAATACAATGCTGCTTGATGGTGTGCAGTGTTGCATGGTGCGATGCAGCAAGCTCTTGGAGTGGTTACTCCAAGGAGGCATATGGGTAGGGTCATTAGATGTACCATTGGATGCAACTCACCAAGGATCGATGAGGACATTGTTGAGCATATGGGGACACCATGCTTAGTAGAGAGAGGTCTTTGAGGGAGTTATTAGCAGATCCGAGGTGGAGAGAGTGTTGTCTGTAGGATCAATCTTGGGCATTCTAGCAAAGTGTTGATCATACCGTTTGGGACATACTCTCCCATCATCCTCCAGTGTTGCTTATAGTCACAGAGTGTGTGGTTGTTTCCCTTGACACTCTCCATTTAGGAAGCAGGGTATGAGAGGCTTACCCTAGACAGTTGGATGAGACACCGTATGCCATTAGTCAGGAGGAGACTCTTCAGTTGAGACCCTTGGTAGGAGACTAAGCTTTCAGATACAAGCTTAGGGATGGTAGTCGAGGTAGCATATATCCCACCCCTCAGCTCACACTTGAGGGATGGTGGATGGTAGACTTCGCCTACAGGAGGGTACCCAAACTATGAACAATGTCGAGGTGTATCACTAGGAGTTGGGATAGCAGATTTCACTACGTGGTTTAGCAGGACTAGGGCAGGTTCACAGGCATGAGACCTACTCCTTACACTTGGGGTCCACCTAGGGAATACATATAGTATCAGAGATGAGGGCTAGACGGGTTCTAGATGGTAATGATTACGCAGTGACATCCTATGAGGAGTGGGATTTATGAGCTCCTTGTATGTTTAGGGAATCTGGGGATCCAGTTGGTAGGAGGATCACTCCACTTTATGATGAGCATGGTCGTGGTAGAGGATGATCCAATTCACATTGGGTTTGAAACATGGGGGATCACTGAAACCTCCACTACATGGCAAGGAAAACTTATCCTTTTATAGCTCAAAGTTGAGATTGGCAGTGGATGGGTAGATATTGGCATCATGGAGATGCCTGGGCAGGATGAGCTTGACTCCCACAAATATTTCGCCACCAGGCCTAAGGAGGGGAGGATACTATCTGCGCACGATGAGGAGCATGTCATAGTTAGAGAAGTGCAACATCAAAATGGTGACACCATTCTGGAACTAGTAGGGAGTTGGGGCATCACAACTCTTCACAGCTCCATAACCTTTAGAAATGCACTAGCTACTAGAGAGGGAGATCATACAAATCTTCCATTGAGCTGTAGCGAGTCCCTAATGGAGCAGGAGACTTCTGGTACTTGCATCGGGCAGGATAATGAGTGGAGTGAGAAGAGCTTCATCTTGGACAGGATGACCTAGGATCTTGGTATTGAAGGATTCTTTCATATCAGGACAATGTAGAGGTCAGGTGCAATCCAGTGTCACATCTGGGATCCTCACACATTTTGCAGTGATAGTGGGGAGCAACAGTTAGAGCAGATGCTTGCTCAACATTTCTTGAGGATAATAACATTTTTTGGTGCATTGGAGGAGCTTGTTGGATGAGGATGCTACTTGGGAGGAAGAGCACATACTTGAGCATCCAACACTGAAGTTTCTTGGGGACAAGAAACATTTGGGAGGGGAATGTCCATTCCTAAATTATTTTGGAACAAGATTAATTTCTATATTTTGGGGCATATTCTCAAGAAGATGGGGCCCATTCTATTTTTATTATGAGATTAGACTTGGGAGAAGTTATTTTGTTGTGGTTAAATTAGACATGGGTGCCACCCACACTAGGGAAAGATGCACTTCATAGTTGGATTTGCATGAAGGTGGTTAGTTTTGCATGCACATGGTTAAATGAGGGCCCACAATGGAGGTAAAATTGGAGAGAAAAATGCTCGACAAAATCTATATAAGGAAGGTACCTCTCCTCACTTCAATCATCTTATTGGAGTATATCAATTTCTCTTTGGTTGCTTGAGCTGCTTAGCCAATCATTTGCTGTTTAGCACGAGTTCTTCAGGAGAAGAGCTCACCCTTTCTTTCGGGGGCCTCGAGTGCCACCCTAGGAAGGTTTTCTTCATTTCTTTAGGAGGAGGATCTATTGTGATTCGCAACAGTAGCATTCCCTTCCAGGTTATGCGTATTACTAGGGGACACAATGGAGAGGAGGCCAAGTTCATTGGTGGTGCTTAATAGTGGATATTTGACGTGTGATATTTTCCAGAGAGGAGGTTAGGGAGGATTGTCAACATCTAGGAGAGTTTGGGAGTTGATTGAGCTTTTGGCTTGGTAGTGTGAATTTCGCACTATCTGGGCTAACACAGAGGCAGTGTGTGGGAGCTCATTTGGTGGGTAGAGTATCATTCATTGTGGATGAGCTTTACCATGGAGGTTAGAGGAGACATTTGGAGTGGTTTCTTCTTCCATTCCAGATCTTGGAGGAGGAATTTATGGTCATTCCTTGTAGGTTGTATTTTTGGAGCTGTTTGGAGCGTGTGGGCCACAAAAGAGGTTGAATTTGGGGGGTCAAAATCTGGCCAAACCATTTCTGCATTTTTCTAGGTTTTTGACAAGAATCCCAAATATAAAGTTTTAGAATTTTCTGAGCACTGGAGGTGGGGTTTTCAGCCATATCTTTGCAACAGACAATGTAGAATTATTGGGTACTGCATAGTGTATTTGGGGGTCAATTTTGGGAGGTCAAAATTGGGGCAAACTATTTCTGGGATTTTGTGGGTTTTGGGTAAGGAGTTTATGGCTGAAGTTTAATCACTTCTAAGCACCAGAGGGTGATTTCTTGTAGCTCATTTCCAACGAGCAGTTGTAGTTATTAGGAGACAACGTAGAGCATTAGAGGAGCAGTTCTTTCCAGCATTTGAGATTAGTGTTTGACAAATGACTTCTGTCAATCTTGCCCTTGAGGAAAGCCTAGGTGCATTTTCCGCACTATTATACTTGCTCCACTCCATTAATAAAATGACTCAGCTCATTCTTAATTCTAGAGTTTTTATGAGCATTTGCTGATTGTTTAAAAATTTTGTGTTGTAAATTGTTTTTCCTTTGCATGTCACTATTTATTTAAGTTTGGAATGCTACATTGAAGTAGGCATATTGTCTTGCAATGTATATTCTGTAATTTTCCTCCACCATTCTTCAATTGAATCTAATCCCTTGTTGCGATGATAGTGAGGGGTTCTAACACAACAATGTATTGATAACAACAACCAGCGGATATAAGTGGTGTTCAAAATAAATGAAACAATAAAAAAATACAGATTAAAACACAATTGATGGAGGTCCTGAAAAGTAATCCAACTATGTTACTGCATGTCCACGTTCAATGAAAATGCCTCCATCACTCCTCTCACTAAGCACACTTTTGTTGTTAGCCTCCATCGCATTAAATCCCATGAGCTGTTTTTGGCCTCCATCACTGCTTCCTAATAACCCATCAACAACGTAAATACGAACACCTAATCCTTCATCTTTACCTTTTTTACTAGCAGCTCACAAAATATATCTTTTATCTTAAAAATCTGCCTTAAAAGCCGCTCCATGTAGCAGTGTCGAATGCAATGATATACAAGTTGTCTCTAATTATATCAACAAAGATCTAAGGGACAAAATATGCATTGATGTCCAGGAAATGTTGCTAAGAAAAATTGTCCCATTCCTTTGAGTCAATGATCCCCACAAAACGAACAGCCCAACAAATCATTGTATTTTTATAAGATAATCTGAATGGAAAGTGAAATCACAACCTTGATATAGACCCCAAAGAGTAGTATGCTGCAATGTGAGAGTTAATGTTAAATAATATTGTTTTAAATTGATATAGTTTTATCTTAATTGTTAATTGTCTTAAAATAATTTTACCTTAAATATAAAATTTTGTCTAATATTATTTTTATCTTAAATTTTATATTTAAAACAATTTAATTGATATTAAAATTCTAAATATAAAAATCAACTAAAATCAAAAAATTACCTAAAATTCTTTAAAAATGTCCATGGTAGAAATATCCATTTAAAATTACAAAACAACAAGAGAAAAATAATATCTTCTCTGTAGTTTACCAAAATCAAATTTCTGTCGATAGTGTGGTTGTAACCCGCTAATCATACTGTCTAATAATTATTTTTATCTTAAATTTTTATATTTAAAACAATTCAATTGATATTAAATTCTAATATAAAATAACTAAAATAAAACATTACTTAAAAATTTCTTAAAAATGTCCTCGTGTAATATTCCTTTAAAATTACAAAAATAAGAGGAAAATCATTTCTTCTCTCGTAGTTTCCGGAATCAAATTTTGTTTCGAGTGTGGTTGGTGCCCTTGCATCATACTCTCGCATTAAAACTCTTCATGATCATGCGTCTTCATCGCTGCATCTAGTCTTTTCAATATTTGGCCTTCCTTCACCACGTGTATCACTAAGTGAGTTGCAACCAGGCTCTCTCCCTCTTGCTAGCTAGATCTTTTGGCATCTTAGGTTCAACCCCCTAGATCTTCTCAAGCTTTTCTTTTGCTCCTATGGTTGTTGCACGCTTACTCACTTCTCGACAATTCTACCCACAATTCGCTGCATCTAGTCTTTTCAATATTTGGCCTTCCTTCACCACGTGTATCACTAAGTGAGTTGCAACCAGGCTCTCTCCCTCTTGCTAGCTAGATCTTTTGGCATCTTAGGTTCAACCCCCTAGATCTTCTCAAGCTTTTCTTTTGCTCCTATGGTTGTTGCACGCTTACTCACTTCTCGACAATTCTACCCACAATTCGCTGCATCTAGTCTTTTCAATATTTGGCCTTCCTTCACCACGTGTATCACTAAGTGAGTTGCAACCAGGCTCTCTCCCTCTTGCTAGCTAGATCTTTTGGCATCTTAGGTTCAACCCCCCTAGATCTTCTCAAGCTTCTTTTGCTCCTATGGTTGTTGCACGCTTACTCACTTCTCGACAATTCTACCCACAATTGCGGCTGTGGAATTTCTGTAACACTTCTACCCAACCATAGCGGGGAGTTGTTCTCCTTTATCCCGCGCTCATACCACTTGATGAATTTTGACTCTGGGTCTGCCAAATTTAATACCAAAACGATTCAACTCTGAAATTCTGTAAGTTATGGGCCCACAATATTGGCTCCCTCCACCTTTTCTTCGTAGCAATGAATTGATAAACAGCTAAATCCCCAAACTTTCACCAGGTCAACACTGGCGAAACAATGCAGAATTACATTCTCACATGAACCCTTCGTTCAGTTCCTTATAACTGCAATTTCTAGGAAGCTCTCCCAATTGTCAAACAGCGACATATTTCTCGGAGGTATTCTCATCGACACGTTGCTTCACATCCATGGCGGTCCTCCAATAAAACATCCACGCAAATCGGTGACGGTTAAACCTGAGACCCATTTTGGCCCAACTATATTCCAGGTCGATCTGGTTCGGGGTCTATTTAGGCTGGTCCCCAACGTATTTAGTTGGTGGGACTACGGCTCCTATCCACCCGTTTCCGTTTTTCCGCAGCTGGGCTTGACTACTTCGAGGCCTCATCAAGCCGATTGGAGCCCACCCAAGTCGCAGTCACCTGGTCGCTCTACTCGATGGTCAACCTACTTTTGTTTCTGATCACCTTACTTGGTCTCTTCTACATCCTCTATTCTTTATACATCGACGTCATCATCTTCTTGACTAGGGTTCTTAGCAACTCTTGATGGCATCCCTTACGAGCATCATGCCAACCTCTCTACGAACTCTCCACTCTCATAATTCTCGTGGCTATCGACAAAACACAAGAACAGAGGTCAGACAAAAGCCATACAGATAAAAGAAAACACACACAACCTCTGAGGCGTGACTGCCCCTTGACATCGTATTGGATCCCTCTTGGCCTCATTTCACATTGCATTTTCTACCTCTCACATTTCGCAGGCGACTTATACATAAGAAAACAAGAAAAACTCTAAAGGAGGAATTTCTTCATCTTCCAGCTAATGCCATCTAGAAGCTTATAATATTTGATTAAAATTAAAAAAATAAGGCTAAAACCGTGTCCACTTTCGCAAAATGCCAGGCCGCTCATTCGGAGCTTCTGTAATCAATTTTGGTGTGCAGTGTGCATTATAAAGTGAATTAATGCCTTTTGGAGTAAGTCAAAATTTATAACTAACAAGATTAGAGTAACTAATGCACATGTTTAAAGTGATGAAAGCACCTGCATATAAGCAGGTATTTTTAAACTTGTACAGTCATTTTAAAA
>APFE030920603.1:84797-144952 GCA_000404065.3 Pinus taeda | reverse complement strand
TGTTACATGTTCTCAATCATTAATATACAGATAGTGTGGGGTTTTCAGCTGTAAGCTTTCCCCGGGTTACATACTGTGTTAATGTGTGCATGCTCTTGATGTTTTATTGTTATTGATGCTACTATATTGATGATCAACGTAGACGAGCTTATGTATTGTGTATGTATTCTGCAATAGTACATGATCAGGATAATCTCCATTGAATATGTGTTTATTATTCAAAATTTCTACATGATATCAAAGCTGGTTGATTTGTAGCAGAGATTTCTACATGGTATCAAAGTTGTTGATCATTAGATCTACTATTCAGGAAGTGTTTACATTCTATTTCTTCAGGTAGAGTCTGTAATCGAGCCAGGTAGCCTCTGGTTTCATCCTTCCTTTGGAAAGTGAGATATCCATTGAATTCCCATACAGTCAATCTCTGTACAAGGAATACCTTGTTCTCATGAATTCTAGATCGGAAGCGGTTGAGTTGGAGCTGGTGGAATTCGAATTTACAGCAGTGTTTTCTTGGTGTCAAAACTAAGATGTCTTTCATAGGATTGCGATTGGAGTATGCCCTTGAGGGCAGTACGAACTATATTGCATGGAAGGATAGGATGGAGGCAGTATTGGATGATAACGGGCTGAAGGAGTTCATAGAGATGGATGTCCCAAAGCCTACTGATGCTACTCAAGCTGATGCTTGGCAAAAGAAGACCGCAAAATGTTGAAGGATTCTGTTGGAGGCCGTGAAGGATCACATTGTGTCCAGCCTCCATGGAAAGGATACTCCATATTTGATGTGGAAATCGGTAACAGAATTATTCCAAAGGAAGAGCGATCAGAGGAAGCTAGCGCTCAAAGATAAACTCAGAAACATCAAATGCGAGAAGGGTGACAATATGCCCAAGTATCTCATGAAGGTCACTCAGTGTCGAAAGGAGTTGGGAAGTGTGGGGGTTACTATTGATAATGAGGACTTGGTGAGCTTGGCTCTCCTTGGTCTTCCGAAGAGTTGGCATTCCTATCAGGACTCTCTCAATGGTTTGGAGAAATTGCTAGGATGGGAAAGTCTGTGGTTAGATCTTCTGCAAGAGGAGATCAGGTAGAGTACCAGGGACGAATCTTCATTAAAGGGAGCTGATGAAGAAAATTGCGCTTTGGCTGCTAAAGCAAAGAAAGGGAAGAGAAAGAAAGCTTCTCAATCTGGTGCGAAAGGCAAGAAGCAGGACATGTCCAAGGTGAAGTGTTTTCACTGTCACCAGCACAGACACTATGCCACTAATTGTTCTCAAAAGAAGAAGAACAAGCAAGCTGTTGGATCTACAGCAGGAGAGGCTTTAGCCTCCCAGTTTGAGCTTGATTTTTCATTGATCGCATGCTTGGCTTCAAGTGTGATGGGATCGGTGTGGTTCTTGGATAGTGGTGCATCTTTTTACATGAATGGAGATAGAGATTTGTTTTCTGATCTGGAGGACAAAGATCTTGGAGTGCACATCGAGATGGGCGATGATGGTAGATACAGTGCGACCGGTATCAGTACCATTTCCTTTGAGAGGGAGTCTGGTAAACCCTTCATATTGAAGGAAGTCATGCATGTTCCAAGATTGAAGAAGAATCTTATCTCTGTGGCGATGTTAGAAGACAAGGGGTATGATGTTATTTTCAGCAAGGGAAAAGCTTTCCTGCGCAGCAAGACAACTAGTGAGACCCGAAAGATAGGGGTTTGAGTAAGGAACCTTTATCAGTTGCATGTAGATGCATGCGTAGAAATGGCAGGAAAGGCAGAAGGATTGGTGAGCCGGGATGATCGCGAGTTGTCGCACAGGAGATTGGGTCACCTTCACCATGGAGCCTTGAAGATACTGCAGCAGATCACTACAGGGCTTCCGAAAGGCACACTTGCACAGTCAGATCAGTGTAAAGGGTGTACTTTGGGGAAGTTTGATAAAGCCACCTTTCACGAGAAGGATAGTTGCGCCACGACGATCCTTGAGAGAATTCACACAGACATGTGTGGACCTTTCACAGTTTCTTTGACAGCAAAACACAGGTATTATGTGATTTTTGTTGATGATTTCTCTCGTAAATGCTGGATCTTCTTCATGCAGAAGAAGAGCGAGACATATTCAAAGTTCTATGAATTCAAAGTGTTGGTTGAGAAGGAGTCGGGGAAGAAGGTGAAGGTTCTTAGGAGCAATAATGGTGGTGAATACATCTCGGACGAGTTCAAGGATATCTGCAAGGTAGAAGGGATTCAAAGAGAGCTCATAGCTCCCCATAACCCATAGCAGAATGGGGTAGCTGAGCGGAAGAACAAAAAGATCGTGGATGTTGCACGGGCGATGTTACATGATCAGGGCCTACCTCTTCACTTGTGGGCGGAAGCATGCAATACAACAGTTTATGTGCAGAACCGTTGTCCTCATAAGATACTTGGCACGAGTATACTCGAGGAGGCTTATTCTGGTAAGAAGCCTGATCTTTCTCATTTGAGGATTTTTGGTGCTAACGTTTACATGCATGTGATGAAGGATGCCAGGAAGAAGTTGGAGCCGACCGTAGAGGTTGGGATATTTGTGGGGTGCACTGATATGCCCCACAACTATCATGTGTATTTTCCAGAGAGTGGTAAAACTGTTGTGCGATGAGATATAAAATTTCAGGTCGAGAAAGCCATGAAGTGTTCGCTTGAGAGGGAGCTACACTTGCATGCAGATGAGGAGCTATTAGTTCCTAAGGATGAGCTTCAGGACGTGGATCAGCCATAGGATGAGGTTGATGGAGTGGAAGAGACCACTCAAGCAGCACCAACCATCAGAGGGAGAAAGCACTTGACAAAAGATGAGTGACTGGCTTAAGATGCAGAGAAAGTTGTAGGACCACCTACAACCCAACGTAGACAGAGACAGTCACCTGATCGGTACACTGGATACATGGCTGTTATGAGCAAGTGTGTTGTGACTGAGCCATCCTCTTTAGAGGAAGTTGTGGAGGATCCCGCATGGGTAGATGCCATGGTGAAAGAGTATGATTCTATTGTTAGAAACAATGCATGGGAGATTGTTCCTAGACTGGAAGGGAAATCAGTGGTGCGTTTGAGATGGATCTACAAAGTTAAGCAGGCAGCTAATGGGAGTGTAGAGAAGTACAAGGCAAGATTTGTTGCCCAAGGCTTTTCATAGATAGAGGGGATCGATTATGAGGAGACCTTTGCACCTGTCACAAGGTATTCTTCCGTACGGAGACATTCTTTCTCTCCCAGTGCAGATGGGATGGCACATTCATCAGATGGATGTGAAGACTGCGTTCCTCAATGGAGTCATTTAGGAGGAGGTGTACATTGAGCAGCCCGAAGGCTTTGAGGTCTTCAGTAGCGAGTCGCATGTGTGCAGGCTCAAGAGAGCGCTGCATGGGTTGAAGCAAGCACCACGTGCTTGGTACACACGGATAGACAACTATTTCACCGAACTCGGATTCTCCAAGAGTGAGGCGGATCCTAACCTATACCAGATTATGGTGGAGCGTAAGTTGCTTATCATTGTACTGTATGTAGATGATTTGATTCTAACGGGTGATGAGCTGTTGATACTTTCATGCAAGGATGATCTTGCTAAGGAGTTTGAGATGAAGGATTTGGACCTCCTTCACTATTTCCTAGGATTGGAAATATGGTAGCACAATGGTGAACTGTTTGTTTCTCAGGGTAAGTATGCTCGGGAGATACTGGAGAAGTTCAACATGCATGGCTGCAAGCCTATTGATACTCCTCTTCCTGGAGGCTAGAGGAAGGAGGATTCCACTCCAGGAGAAGAAGTGGATGCCACTGTTTATTGACAGTTGGTGGGGTCACTGATGTATTTGGTCAATACACGACCCGATATATGCTATGTAGTTAACCAGCTTTCACAAGCTATGGATAAGCCTACCAAGCTCTTCTGGAAGGCGGGTAAGCATGTATTACATTATTTCAGAGGCACATCGGGATATGGAGATTGGTATAGACAGGAGGATGCAAAGAGGGTAGGAGGCTCAACGGATGACATCAGGTACCATCATATCAAAGATTGTGTGTAGTGAAGGATCATGTTACTTTCATACATTCCAACGGAGGATGAGGATGTTGATATTCTGACGAAGGCTCTCACCAGGAGCAAATTCGAATACCACCGAGGCAGGATAGGGGTTGCTAATAATCCATATCTTGTTGAGAGGGAGTTTTGAGATTGCAACAAGATGATGGAGCTTAGGGAAAAGAGTCGCCTTCACTAAGTGGGCCCGTAGGCGAATTATGGCGCAAAGTCTATTTTTAGACATATGGATCATGTCTATGAGTTGTAGGATGTTGTTTATGGATGATTGGTCAAGTTGGCAAAAAATAGATGGACTTCTATTTTTAGACAACAGCGGTGACATTGTCAAGTCTAATTATAGAGAAGTCAAATATTATTAGCTTATAATAATATTTAGACTATAAACTTTATCATATTCTCTTGGAGCACTTCAGTTTGAGCTACAGATGTGGCACATGTAGCTCTCAGAAGGAAATACATTTTCTTTGTGGGTTAGTTGAGTTGTTGCATGCATGACTTTAGTTAGAACTCAATCAGTTGATTTTGGTGGAGTTGATTGTGGAGTTGATGGAGTTGTGTTCAGTTTGACTTGGTTAAACTAGTTATAATTAGTCTAACTGAAAATAGACTAATGATGAGTTGTTAAACTAATTATTAACTCATAATGCAACTAAATAATACATCAGTTAACTCAGTTGCATGTTAGTGCATGTTCAGTTCAGCAGGGACAAGTGTTAAAGGATCAGATTGCTATCACCTGTGACTATAGTTGTGCATGAAGATTTGCACAATCAATGGGATTGAGTTATGCCAATGAGAATTGGCCAAGGCCAAGTGATTATAGCCTCTGGTCAAGTGATTCCCAGTGTGAGTGATTCTTTTTAGGTAAATACGAGTTTGGTTCAACCATTCTCATCCATTCTTGAGCAGGTATTGAGCAGTGGAGGCAGGCAAGCAATGGAATAAATTTGGAGATCAAATCTGAGCTGTATTGTCTGTAACAGGTGGAGATAGTACTGAGTACTTGTGAGGAGTATTGTACTATGTTTTTTACATGTTCTCAATCATTAATATATACAGATAGTGTGGGATTTTCAGCTGTAAGCTTTCCTCGAGTTACATACTGTGTTAATGTGTGCATGCTCTTGATGTTTTATTGTTATTGATGATCAATGTAGAGTAGCTTATGTATTTTGTATGTATTCGCAATAATACATGATCAGGATAATCTCCATTGAATATGTGTTTATTATTCAAAATTTCTACACTAATTACCAAAAACTTTTAGAGAGATAGATTGAAGGTGAAGGAGATTCCTTGAAGTATAACATAGGCTTCATCCTGGATATTAGTTGTCCTTCCAAGAATCTAGGCACACTGTATTTTTATGGTTCCTTTAGGGTGATAAATCACCCCTACCCACCAAAACTTTCCACTCTTGGATTACCTCAAGGAGCACCATCAATGTAGAGAAAAAATGAATTATGGTAATGAATCCAAACTTCAAATTCGTATTGTTAGCTTTGGAACTACCAAATGGGAATTTAAGAGTGAGTCCCCACCTTTTATGAATGAAAATTAGATTGAGCTACCAAAACTCTTCCTCTCAATCTAAGTTTCTTGTAGCTTCTAGCTTGGGATTCCTCGACTGAAAATATTCAGAGAGAAGAGATTTTTCTTGCTCTGATACAATGTCTAGGTGGGGCAAAAGGCCCTAGAAAATGTATATGTTCCTATCTAGCCACACTTTCCAACAAATAAACATAGGGGGAGATAACCATATTCTTCTGAAAGGAGGTTTACCTATTAAAGAGAACTAATAATGTTTATTCCAAGAATCAAGTAGTTGAAAAAAAGAGTCCAAAATTATTGTCCATGGAAATATACCTTAGAGAACTAGGGCCCCAACATGTATAGTAAAGGAGCACTCCAAGAATAGTTGTTGAATAATCTCCTTACTTTTTGTAGAGCATGCATCTAAATGGATCATGAATTCCCTGTCTCGCAATATTTTCTATAGTTAGGATCTTCTTATGGTCTAATGTCTAGTAGGATGTGTTGATTTTGGGTTGGCCATTCACGTGCTATATTTGCAACTAAAAATTAAACTTTGGAGGGAGGCCATATATGAAGAGAATGGATTCATACCCATGATGGAGAAAGAATCTTGGGCCACACTAACTACAAGAATTTGATTTGCTTGAATGGCTCGGTGCACACCTTAACAAAAGGTTGCATAAAAGAAGGGAGATATGTTGAAGAGGATGGACCTAGCCGAAGTCCTAGGCAAGCCACTCCACACTTATAAGCCATGAAAAAATTTCAAAGAGGGAGAAGTTTTTAGAACTACATAAGAAACATTGAAGGGGAGGCAAATTACGAACATAATTTAATGAAGGCCAACCCATGTTGTTGACATTCCATATATTAATGAGATCTCCATCCTTCTGGATAGAGGTAATATTGGACTTGATGATAGGTATTACCAATGTTGTGAGCATCCAAATTTGGGAGCCTCCTTTAATCTCACTTGGAGAATCCAAACATTAAATTCTTTCTCCTACTAGATATTTCATGTGAAAAACTTGATTCCACCACTCATTTCCTCCTAAGATAAGATGCTAAGGCATTTGGCTCCCAAAGCAATATTCATAATGGTGTGGTATTTACACAAGGGCTTCACTCAATGAACCTTTGACATATCACATGTGTTTGTGGCATACTAAACAATACCTTTAATTTGGCTACATATTAGAAAATGCGTCTAAAAATCATTTTGTTTAACCCCATAAAAATATGGACCGAATACACCTTACCAAGTTAAAATTCCCCTACTTACACTAGATATTGTAGGTATCCATTTTTTCATTAACAATTTTTATACTTGTTTATATTTTTTCATTAACTCTGAGCTCTATTTTTTATACACAACATTTAAAAACCCTTTACCCTCTATTATATTAGTAATATAATATGTCATTTTCCCTTAATATATATCCCACAATATTAACACACGTGGTATCGTATTTCTCTTCCAATGAAGCCCCTGACGATCTTTAACCTCTAGGCCTCCATGATTTTTAGACATCTTGGCAACTCTCCAATTGATTAGATGAGGGTGTTTATAGTTTGATTTACCCCCCCTAGAAGTCAAGAGATCTGTTTATAATGGTGATATAAAGAGAGTCGTGGATGTAGATGCAAAGAGCAACTATTATTTCTGGGCATAACCTGACCATGTGCAGTGATGACAAATGGGGATACATGCCATGTGCCAACCACGTAGTAACTGGCTTAGCATTGCATGGATGAGACATGTGGGAAAAAAAATTGTTATCATTCAATGGTATAGATGTTGATGTGACACTTTGAAGATGAAGTCTTCAATTAGGCATAACTTTCTATCTAAACTTCAGATTTGGATAAAATTTGTATTGTTGGAAAACACCTAATGTGTAAAATAAGCAAAAAAGAATTTTGAGATAAGGTAATGAATGAAGAAGATTTTTTAATAACCCCGCCCACAAACTTACCTACTTAAGAAAACTTAGAAGATTAAGAATATTACAACCATAACAAAGTAGAGAACATACTATGAAAATATTCATAAACATAGACCACTAAAAGAATAGATGATATCTAGATGTATTGTATTATACTAACTAAAAAGACTTAAATAGATGATCGTGCCATATTGATAAAATCAACATAGATCCATCTTAAGTACAAATCTAACATTAGTGGAGATGGATCAAATTTCTTTAGGTGCAAACTTCTTTAGAGTGTAAAATACAATATGTTATTTTTTTAGGACCAAATAAATGTTTTAACCATAAAAACTTATTTTTTTCATGGTATATACATAATTTTTTAAATGATATATAATGAAATATTTTACATAACATGTACATCCAAAACATTTATGACCTAATTAAGATGGTTTTCTATTATTAATATATTTTTAAGTATATGTCTATTACAATATTTTATCAATAACCAAACTATAAGATTTAAACATCTTACACATTATTTTTCTATTTAAATATAATTTTTAACTTTTATTTTTATTTTTAAAAAAAGGACAGAAAAACAAACTTATACGTTGCTCTCATACTGGATTGTAGAATAAACTTCTCTACTCAATGAGCCTCTAAGCTCAACAACAAATACAATATTCAATAACTTCTGCCTTTACTTAGCAATACAATATTCAATAGCTACTTCCTTTTACCACCCTGTTGATGAGGAAGTAATTGTGTCGTCTAAAGCAGTTCTTGCGAACTAAGTGTAGTGGAATAGATTATTAATTCTTAGGAATAAGTGATTCTGTGTGCTAGGAGGAATGATCACTCACCACCAGATTCACCATCAGATTTACCTAGTATATTGCTTATTCCACTGTAGCATTAGCAACTGAGACGTAACATAAGTGCCGGACCAGTATTTATCACTCAAATGAGCGTTCACTGGTGTGTTATTTGTGTGTTATTAATGTGATACTGTAGGATAAAAACCGTTGTCTATCGAGCTTGCAATTTCTCCCGGATGGTTTTGATTCGTTGGAATGTGGTGATTTTTGTTTTCAAAATTTTTATTGCTGTAGCTTTTAAATATTTTTGAAGAGTAGAAATTAATTTAATACCATTTTTAGGACAGCCAGGACCTTCAAAATTTTGAAGTTAACCATAACTTGAATTTTCAAAAAGTTATGTTCTAGCTAAATTGGAATTTAAATTACGCCACAAAAATGTACGGATACGAGTGTAATATATAGTTGTCCTAAGGCGTTGTTCATTATGATGCGCTACGTTTTCTTATGACGATGACACACAGTTGTCTTCAACCAAGGCATATCGTCTTCCTCCATTAAACTCCCAGTTTTAGTTATTGAAAGATTTCGCAGAATTCACTCCATTTTCTAATACAACACAACTCGTGCCATGTCTTGAATCATCAGTTCCATTGTCCCGCTGAATAGCTGTGTTGTAAGAGAGCAACATTATCGAACTTGAGCTCGGGGTGTTTAGATTGCTGATAGCTCTCTGTAGTGTAATTTGTATTGCCATACCCAAAATAACAAAAATACCAAGCTTTGCAGAATCGCTTCATTATGCAGGCCGCAGGGTCGACTCACAAACGAACACCAATTATATTGTTAGGCCACATGCCCTGGACGCATCACAGTATTTACTTGTCAACTCCCTCACACATGAATTCATGTATCAATTCATTGGTGGCTGATGTTTAAAGCATGGATACCACGAGTAGAGTTGGAATTGGACGGGAAATATGGCCGTCACAGGGCGTCGTTTGTAAGGTTTAAAATTTTTGCATAACCGTTGCCTGTGATATGTGGAGGAGTATACAAAACATATTTTTAACGGTTTATTATTTTTTGAAAACATTATTAATACGCTATGTAAAGTAGTGTTCCATTTGGGCTGGGGCGTGTAACGATGTCACCTGTAGAATTCGTGTTTGATTGTTCATATACTTCTTACCCTCTTGGTGCTAGGGGAAGCATTGATCATGTATTTCTAGACAGTTTGCAAACCAGCTGGACCATCGCACCAAAAGGTCTGTCACATCGATTTATTTAGGGAGTATGAACTAGGTGAACATTAATGTGAAGCACACATATTTCTATCAGGGACTCCACATCCTTTGTTGAATTCGGTATAATATGCAGAGAAGGGCACTTTGTTCTGGTCGATCTTCTCCAACCCTCCTCTTGTAGCTCAGTCTTCAGCTTCCCACAGAGTTGAATAGATTTCCAATGGCTGAGACTTAGGGTAAATGATCCCTTGCGCTTCGTTGTTCTTGAATACTTTTATAGGGGTGTCCTCCACAGAATCTACAGTATATATTAGCCATTAGATCAATATCGAGTCACAAAATTGCTAATAAATCAATCAATGTGAAAAACACTTTGAAACGCTACAGAAGCATCAAACCGGAGATTTATTCTCTGCTCTTGGTTACCTTTGCCATGAGTGTATATATTGGTTTGGACTGTATACCACTGTCCAGACCTGCTCCCCAAGAACTCGAAGTCCAATTCATCTCAGATTGTATCTGTGTCTGAGTTCATCTGCAAACACATCTAACTTATTAAGAGTTGATGAATTAAGGGTTTTCTTTTCACTTATTATCATCTTATGTAAACAGTAAGATCTTACATAAAAAGCAATAATGGTTCCTGCAGAATCACCAGGAACGAGCTCTATTTTCATCCTCACATGTCCGAAAAGATACTGGTTCATGGAAGAGAATCCATACCCTACCTACAATCAAATGTAAGCATATTCTATCTACATTACCTTCTCAACAACCAATTTAGAATTCTTGATCAAACATTACCATACAAACTTATAAATGATTAATACATAAAAAGTAAGAAACAACATGAACGTTAAAAAAAAAGAGAGTAAGAAACAAGATGAACGTGAAAGAAAAAAGGTAAGAAACAAGATGAACGTAGAAAATATCTATGAATTGAGAAGACAAGAGTCGGAGGATACTGTAAGCGAGAAAATTATTTTTCTTGGATCAGAGAGAAAAAAACATATCTTTTTTATTGCAACCTAAAAGGTCGAAGGAAGCATCGATATAAGTGACACCAGGAAAACGGAAAATAAAAGTATCATATTACAAGTTTATTTTAATCACTGATATATGACAGGTTGGAAATCTATATATAATATTTTTTGTTTGTGGGTTAAAGATAATTTTAAATGATTTGATTACTAAAACGCAAGTCGTTTACTCTTTTTAGATTTAAAACTTTTGAACTATAAAATGGAATACATGGACCAATGTTAAGTATCTCCGCAACAAAACTGTTACAAAATCAACAAAAATAATGAAATTTTAGAATGTTGTAAAATAATGAAGTTCAATTAATCTGTGGTAGAATAGCATGTCGTATTATATATAGATAGATATTATCTCGTTAAATATATAATCAAAATTCAATTTTTTTATATTTTATATATTAAAAAATTTACCATTAATAATTAAATTATTTTAGACTTATTTAAAGTTTGGATCTATCAAGTGACCGAAGGGATCAAATGTTATTTTATCATGTTATGTAAACTTTTGGACTTAGTCAAATTACATAAAAGTAAAACTAAAATAAACTAAGTACTTCCCTCTAAGAGATTAAGTGACTCTAACCTAGGTTCAAGAAAAAAATAATTTAGTTTTTTACTATTATGAAAAAAAAATAATTTATTTTTTCACTATTATGACATGCTTAGGTAATCTATATCGAGTCTTTTGGTGAAGGCAAAAGGTGAAGAGAGTAGTCTTTAAGTGTGACTTTTTGAAAAGTTTGACATATTTTCTATTTCGAAATCTATTTTTTATATTTAAATTTTTTAATAACCAAATTATGATTAAAATTAATTGTTAAAGATTAAAAGTACTTGATTGTAAGTTTGGTTAAAAAAAAAGTATACATAGTAGACCATGCAATGACGGGTTAATTTTAAACTTAAAACAAATTAGAAGAATAGCTAGTTGATTTTAAATTAAGAAGTGTTTTGAGGTATAGTAGAGGAGAAGTAAAGCACTCTATATCATTGAACGATTTGTTGTAGGTTGGGTTAGGTAAAAAATGATACTAGTTTATTTTAGACTAAAATATATCATAAAGTAGAGTAGATGTGCATAATCTTTACATTATATAGTGATTTATTATTGACCAAATATTGTTGATGACTTTAGAAAAATACTTCAAGTATGGAGTAGTCGTTAAGTGGACTTTTTGAAGTTTCTTGCATATTTTTAGTGGGAATCTAGCGAAAAAGAATTGTGGTCAAATCTTGATTTTTGTTGTTTAAACTGGTTTTTTGAGTGCATATATATAATCAAAACCCTAAAAAGCCCTTGGTGCAACTTCCATTGTGAAGAATTCACCCTTAAAACTTGTGATTACAATGAATCCATGTGAGATTCTAGACAAATTACACTGGAAAACAAACTAGAAAACTTTCCAAAAAGTCTTACTTAAAGACTACTCTAATTATAAAAAAGAACAATAAAATTCAATCATTTTTTGTTATTGTTATTTTTTTTTTCTTATAACTTTTATTGAGAGAAAATTTTGTAATTAAACATTTATTAGTAAAGGGTTAATTTATTATCAAAACATCATTCTTAAAGAAAAATTTTAGACATTTCCTTGATGAAAAATGTAAAAGTCCAAAACATCAAAAGAAAATTGTTTAATAAATAAAAAAAATCCAAATTCCAATCTTACTACTTTAGCATTCATAATACTTTTACCTATAATGCAAGTTAATGGGTATTTCTAAGTCAAAATTGTTAACATTGGGTAGAATAAAATGAGTTGAAGTGGAAAAGACTGTACTTAACGCCATCTAAATAACGAAGTGCGCGAATGAACGTGGGCCATGTAACAGGATTATGAAGGGTGAGAGAGAAAACGTGTAGCAGTAAGTGCAAGTGCAAGTTAATGGGTATTTCTAAGTCAAAATTGTTAACATTGGGTAGAACATTAGGATGACTTAAAATTTGGATATGTAAAATCTTCAAAATGTGTTTTCCTTGAAGTGTCGGAATTTTTTACCATCATTGAAATAGTTTATTTTTTATTTCTATATAGTAGAATCATTTCGTAAAGGAACCTTAAATTGAGAACGAGGAGAACGATAATCATTGAAACATCCCACTCCAATCATTTGCGAAGATAACTTGCATTATTAGTTGGACGCTATTCCTAAGGTGTTGTATTTTGGGGAAAATTTTTCATTATTTCCATTTTCAAATTATAGTAGACAAATCCATTTAAGACAATTTAACTACTTTTCCTCATCATTTAATTCAATTAAAACAATTTAACTACTTTTTCTTCATCATTTAATTCAATTGTGAATAAATTATTTCCATTTTCAAACTATACTAAATAAATCCATTTAAAACAATCATTTAAAACAATTTAACTACTTTTGCTCATCATTTAATTCAATTGTTGAATAATTTATAGTATTTGGTTAACTTGTTCACATTTTTCTTTCTTAAATATGGATGGAAAGACATAAAGGAGGAAATACAAATTAAACACAAAACAAATTTATATTAATTAAACCTTCTCACATACACCAACTGAGTTGTTGCTCTTGGCTCTTGATCTCATACCTTACACACATCTCAGAATGACCCCATCATGTGTATATGTAACCCTAACTTACTAATTATGGAATCATGTTATTTTTGACTCACTTGACTCAACTCCAACTAACTTGTTCTTGCAAACTCACACTAAGTTATGCTCTTCCAAATATAGATTGAACTTGAAGTAACTCATAATGGCTCAAATTAACTGACATTCTTAATATAGACTGCACTACATGCAGGAAAATTACTATTTCCGAAACTCCCCCTTAATTACGTCTGTATGACTCAACATAACCCAAACATGACTCAACTATGCCTTAAACATGCGTGTTGGCTGTCTAAGCCTTGGCTAGACTTACAATGACTCAAAACATTTACAACTTTGGCTTTTCTTTTTCATTTTTTCCAAATTCTATACCCTCAAAATTGTTTCATACTTGGCTACCCTTTCTTATTGTAAACTCCATACTAATTCACTTGTTGTTGCTGCAAGTTTTCTTTGACTTCTCTTGTATTTGTTTTGAGGTCGTCTTCTACAACTTCCTCTTCAAAATTGTTTCGCTCATGGATTGTTATCACAACTCTTCATCTTCAAATTGTAAAATTTGTTTTGCTTCTTGCACTTCATATCACTGATCTTCTTTCTGCCATATTTCTTGATAGTGAAATATGATCTCTTCTTGACTCCATTGCTGAAAGACTATTTCAAGGCTTTCTTCTTCATCTTAAGAAGCATCCATATCTTTCTCGTCACTTTCATCATCAGATACTGCTTCTTTTTGGTTGTAATCTGCACACTAGAGATCATCATTAGGCTTACATGTAAAATCATAATCACTCTCCTTTTTCTAGTCCACCGTTTCATTTAATTCTTTTATTCCAACAACTGCTTTAAGGCTCTCATCAATTTGTTCAATTGACTTCTCAATCCATTCTTAAATGGGCTTCAAATCTACATCAAACTTATCAATAACTTTATTTTCAACTTCAACTCCCAGGCTCTTTTGAACATTTTCATATTAAAAAAAACTTCATTACGGTCTTTAGTGAGAGCTTTCTCATCTTCCTCTTCCTTCTTTACCTTCTCTTCCACTTCTTTACATACCTCTATTGCTGTAAACATGCTGTCTTCCATTTGGCTTCTAGACACAAGTGGGCTTCTCTTACAAAATAAAAATGCATCTATTAGATTCCTATGCTATAGTAATCAAAGTCAAGTTTAGTATTTTTATTATTCTAGTCAATTTGTAAAAGTGTTGCTCTGATCTCATAGAGATCAAGTTCTTAGTTTTTGTGAAGAGTGTGAGATCAAAGTTTTAGCACTCCTTATGTATGGAGGTTCAAATAAGGTATTTGATATTTTCAACATCATCCATCAACCATTTTTCTCAGTTAGAGATGTTAACACTTGGTAAAATCCACGCAAGTGAAGGTTTTTTGTGCTCCGTCATTGCGTTTTTCTTTCCTTCTATAGGTGATGATTTTCAAGAATGGAGGTTTGTAGTTTGAACACATTTCTTCTAATATGTGTCGAATGTCTTAGGGGTTTTCTTCCACCTATCTAACACATTCTGAAATCTAGGATATGATAAAAAATATGAGAATGGTGAATTCATTGTGTTTTTGCTGCGCTTTTTCTGAAGAAGGAAGTAACGCAGCCAATTTGTTGCATTTCTACACATTGAGCAATCTAACCTTTCAACCTGACTCCAAACCTCTTGAAATAAATTTATATGGTTATGACAAGTGTCCTTCAGTGTCTTGCAGATTCACATTCACAGGTTTTATATTTTCCTTTGAATATGTGCAAGTTTAGTCATAGGTATATGAAAAGATGCGAGGATGGTCAAATTATTGTTTTGGTATGTCGAATCATGATGTGTAGACCGATACAAGCTCATTAGTATGCTCAGAAGACATCAATATTAAAGAATTAATTATATAGTATGAAAAGGAAGTTTGTTGTGAAAAAAAGAGAGTTTTTTGTCAAACACGAGCTATATAACAAAAAACCCCTTCATTTTCTTCATAGGTGTCATAAATTGGAATATTTGAATGAATCTTTATAGCCTATTTTTTAGATTACTTCATTTCCTATTTTAGTCATGATCTTTGTGCACGGATTCTAAGGAGCTGGAAAATAATTTTAGAAAATGAAGAGAGATTTATCTAAAGCACAAGCTAAATAAGAAAAAACTCTCTTATTTTTGTACACATGTTATAGTTTTGGACTTACAGGTGTCACTTTGAGACTCATTTTGCAGAATTTCACCAAGCCATATTTGTTGACAGGGTTCTAGAATTTTTTGGAATTCGACTTGGTGGACCTCCAACTTGGCACAATTGACTCAAAATTTATTTGGATGATGAATTTTAAAGATTTTTCTACCAAATTCCATGATTGTATCTTTAGTAATTCTAGTTACTAAAAAAAATCAATCCCTAGATAGTAGGATATGGGCAGATTTTGCAAATATTTTATTCCTAGTGTATTGTAACCTCTTCCTACCATTGGATAAAGGAAGAGGAAGAAGGTTGTTTGGTTAGTGTGTGATAGAGAAGAGACATTATGAATTGTATAGTTTCATTTGAAAATTTTAGTGAATGATGACAACCAAAGTCTACTTGTTCAAGGATTCTAGTGTGAATCATTTATGGTGATGTTTATCTCCTATTTTTGTTTCTTTATATTCTATTATAGCCACACTTAAATGTATTATCTTCGGTGTTTAGTTAAAATAAATTATTTTAGAATTCACTTTCAGGTGCTCTATTATAGATAACTAAACATTTCAGTGTTTCTTACTTGATCATAATATCTAAAATTCATCCTCAGTTAGATGTGTTAGATATTATCAATTTCCATATTCCTCTACTCACTTCTCTACAACAAAATTCGACAAAGACACCATAAAGATTACCTACCTTTCCTTTGGCTAAGGATTCTTCATTTCTCATCATAACATTCAAAATCATTAGCTTGATTTGATTCCATGCCCAATGGATTTTCCTTCTCGCCTACTTTTCCATTGTTTAAGGATTCTTCATTTCCCATCATAACACTAAAAATCATTAGCTTGATTTGATTCCATGCCTAATGGATTTTCCCTCTCCCCTGCCATAAAACTATTAAAATTATTCTACCTTGAGCTACAAACTTAGCTTAAGATTCAAAAGGACTAGTTTCTTCCCTAAAGTTTGGTTTGTGGTTACCTTTGGGTTCCTCTCCTCAACCTAGAGGAATTACAAAGTGCTAGCATAGTGGCATCATTGTTGGGGAGTGAAATGTCCCATCTTCCCTGGGAAAGAACCATCAAGTTTCATATTTGATTACTGATGGTGAATAGTTATCAGACACAAGGAGGTAAACATTATTCACTAGAAAACTCCATTCTCAACGAGATCTAAAATTCAACGTTTAACATTCCATGATGACTCCACTATCCAAAAAATTCAGAGTTTAAAGTAAAAATCCATTTTGATAATCAATCATGATGACAAGGTATGTGGAAAATCCTATTTCTATTGAAGTTTTTAGGGAATATTGGGGCAATTTTAATGATGATAAGATTGATGAAGCTTTTCCAAAGTTTTTATCTATTTATTTAAAGTCATGCAAATGCACCTTAAAAGATAAGATCAAATTTTAGAAGAATTTGCTTAAAATCTTGTGAAAGATATTGAGGTTTTAGAGGCCCAAATATAGTCCCATTATTTCCAAGATTAGAGTCATTCTTTTGAAAACCTTATTCATCCAAAACGAAAGGAGGTGGTGCTACCCTTTGATGTCGATATTGAAGAATGTTTTTTTTTGGGAATGGGTTTGATGACTAGCAACTGAAACCATATGTTGGAAAAGAGAGCACATATGAATTTTGCAACCATGGTAATCAAATTGTATAATTCCTTGAAGATCATCAAACAAATATTGTCTTTTATGATCCTATAGCTCACTATATGGAAGGTGTTTTTAGCTTGTGTTTTCAATCAAGTTTTCAATGTGGAGACCATATGCATCATGTGTTTCCACCATTATTACACTCTGAAATTTCCATATAGCGCAAGCACAATCAAGCAATCCACTTATTTAAGTAGCTACTAGTCTATTGGATTCACTGGCATTTTTGTATCATTTGAGTTTAGTAGGTTAGAGTTGGAAATGGTGTGCAATAAGATTGATGGGCAAGCATCCTTTAAGTTTGGGTTTGCAACATTTTTTTTATAGTCATTAACAACAATTTTTAGTTTGGAATTCAATATGGAACTTCTTCAGTTTTGAACCTCAGCATGTAGTAGTGTACACTTTCTATTTTTAGTTGGTTTGGTCACTAGGTAAGTTTGCAGGTTGCAAGTAGTGAAAGGATGGGAGCAACCCAATGGATCAAGCTACTAGTCTATGATTTTCTTTGGCACCTCATAGAGATGATGACATCCCCATTGGGGCCAATTTTATAATCCTATGCTATAGTAATCAAAGTCAAGTTTAGTATTTTTATTATTTTGGTCAATTTGTAAAAGTGTTGCTATGATCTCAAAGAGACCAAGTTATTAGTTTTTGTGAAGAGTGTGAGATTAGAGTTTTGACACTCCTTATGTATGGAGGTTCAAAAAAGGTATTTGATATTGTAAACATCATCAACCAACCATATTTCTGGGTCAGAGACGTCAACACTTAGTCAAATCCATGCAAGTAAAGTTTCACTACACTCAATCGATGCATTTTTCTGTAGGTGATGATTTTCAAGAATGGAGGTTTGTAGTTTGAAAAAATGTCTCATGATAGGTGTATGGTGTTTGAGGGGTTGTCTTCTACCTGTCTGAAACATTCATAAATCCAAGAAGTAATTAAAAGTATGAGAATGGTGAATTATTTACATTTTTGTTGCATTTTTTATGAAAGAGGAAGTAATCAATCAAATTTGTTGTGATTCTACACAATCAACAATTTAAACTTTCAAATCAACTCTAGACCTATTTAAATCAGTTTATATGGTTATGAAAAGTGTCTTTAAGTGTCTTACAGATTCACATCCACGGGTTTTATATTTTCCTTCAGATATGTGCAAGTTTAGTCACAGGTGTATGAAAATATGTTAGGATGATCAAAGTATTATTTTGGTGTGTTGAAGGATGGTGTGTAGACTGATACATGTTCATTATTATGCTCAAAAGACATCAACATACAAGCATTGATTATATAGTATGAAAAGGAAGTTCTTTGTGCACAAACTATTCTTCTCATCATTTTCAAAATAAAATTATGACCAAAAGGAGATGAATCTTGAAAGACAAAAATACATTTTTGTCAAACAAAAGATAAGTAAAAGAAAGCCCCTTTAGTTTCTTCATAGGTTTCATATATTGGAAGAACCAAATGAATATTTACATCATATTTTTTAGATTTCGTCATTTCCTGTTTTAGTCATGATCTTTGGGAAAAGATTCTAAGGAGCTAGAGAAGATTTTTTGATAATGGAGGGATATTTATTTAAAGAAAAAAGTTAAAAAAAAACCAAAACCTCTCTCAAATTTTACATGGGTCTTATAGTTTGGGAACTACAAGTCTCATTTTGAGACTCATTTTTCACAATTTCACCAAGCGAGATTTGTTGAAAATGTTCTAGAAGTTTTTGGAACTCATATTGGTGGACTTACAACATGGAATAATTGACTCCAAAATGGTTTGGATGATGAATTTTGAATATTTTTCTACCAAATCCCATGATTTTCTCTTTAGTTAGCATATTTTTAGTTAGTCAAAAATCAAACTATAGATAGTAGGATATGGGCAAATTTTACAAATATTTTATTAATAGAGTATTGTAACCTCTTCCTATCATTGGAAAAAGTATGAATTTATACTTCCTTAGGATAGAATATACATTTGGGATGAAGTAAAAGGAATAAGGTTGGTTTGTTACTTTTGTGATAGAGAAGAGAGATTGTGCATTGTAGAATTTTATTTCAAAATTTCCCTGAATGATGAAGGCTGAAGTCTACTTATTCAAGGATTCTTATGTCAATAATTTATGGTGATTTTTATATCTATTAATTTTTCTTTATCTTATATTATATCCATAGTGAAATGTAATATCTCTAGTGTTTAGTGAAAAAAATTATTTTAGAATTCACTTTTAGGTGCTTTTCTATAGATAACTAAACATTTTAGTACTTCTTCCTCCATCATAATATCTAAAATTCATCGTCATCTAGATTCTTTAGATATTATCAATTTCCTCATTCCTTTACTCACCTCTCTACAACTAAATTTGACAAAGACACCATAAAGATGGCCTACCTTGTCCCTGACTAAGGATTCTTTATTTCCCATCATATCACTGAAAATCATTAGCTTGATTTGACTCCATGACTAATGTATTTTCCCTATCCCTAGCCATCAATCTATTAAAATTATTCTACCTTTATCTATAGAACTAGCCTAAGATTCAGAGTATTTCATAAGAGAGAGTCCTCTCTCAGCTTCGAAGGGCTAGCTTCTAGCACTAATGTTTGGTTTGTGGTTACCTTTGGGATCCGATCCTCAGCTTGGAGGAAATACTAAATGCTAAGAGTATCAATGCATTATTTTTGTTTTATCATGTGAAATAATTCATCACTAATTAAATTATCTTCATCAAAGTTAACATCACCATAATTTTCATCCACTCTATTGTGGGATATCCAAGCATGCATGTGGTCATTAAAAATTTCAACTTCACCAAATTCATCAGTTATGGCTGGATTCACCAATTCACATCTCACATTGTAATCATCATGCACATGTGTTTCGTCATAGTGGGATTCATCATCATCTCTACCATCCACATTACATTGAAGTCCTTGAACATTTATATGCTCTTTCTCTACTTCGTACATAGAGGATTCAACTTCTCTCTCTGCAATCATTTTTGTACCTTCTCCATGCATATGCATGTTTGCATAATGGGTTTCACCTTTATAGTCTTCATGATAATCATCCACCTTTGATTGGGATTCTTCAAGATCTATTGTCTCCCTCGAGTCTTTCTCATCTACTCTTAGAATTGTGGCTAACTCAACAAACTATGAAACATACTATTTCATGTCACTTTCATTTGTGCCAAACTCTACTTCCAAGATCTTCCATACTTACCTGGAAGTTGTAGCTTTTTCTACCCTACACAAAAAATTCTCATCGAACCTCTATTTTATAAGATATAATACTAAACCATCACATACTTCATCATATTGGTTATTAAACTAGTACTGAATTAACTCTTTACCTCGAAGAAAAGTTTGCATTTTGACAACCAAAAAATCAAAATTTCTACCAGTTAACATATATAGGATGTGGGAGCAGATCCATGCTACACTGATCGACCTCAATTTCTCTTCAATCTTCTACTAGACTTATTGGTTCCTCAGGTGTGACCCGAATCTCTCTAAATATGGAAATGATATTTGCCTCTTCTCTTTTATTCCTTTTCTTAATCTTCTTCAGTCGTGATTTGCAACCCATAACTATTTCCTTTCTTTTGTCTTGTGGTTTCTTTCCTTATTGCAAGAGGCTTCCCTCCATATCTCTCCCGAAGAAAAATGAATTTCAATATGCACCAACATAAGGCACAATGTTCACTAGATTTACATACATAGAGGGATTTTTTTTTTGAAATGACTTGGTCCTCAATCAAATGACACCTTTTATTTTTTTCCCATGTGACTAGAATTGTGTGAATTATTATGTGCCTTCAAATCAATTTTTTGCTTTTAACCTTTTAACCTTTTTAATTTTAGTGTGATTAATGTGGGGACTTCTCTAGCTTCTAGACATCAGTTGTTTCACCTCTGACAAAAAAGTATTCAGGTGACTTATTCCTCACATAGTGTGGCTTTGTAAGTTTCAAATGAAAACACTCTTAATTTTCCTAAATCCTCTCACCCTTTGATCTGAAATGACCATATACTAAAAAACAATGTAGAATTGACTAGCGATTAGTGATTTGAATGATAATTGAAACCACGAAAATCAAGGAAAAATATTGGAGCATAACACTTTACGACAGTTGATAAACCATAACGAGGATGAAAAACAGAAGTGAAAATAGTGAAAACATATATATACCAGACAATACGATTGATTACAGAGTTTGTCCTTGATGGACTACGTCTCTAGGTCCACTTTCAAGATGGGCGACTGTTTTTATTGGGAATGAGAATAAGAAATTGATTACCTAATGAATTGGATAGACTGAACTTACACATAGGAAATTTTGACCTCT
Organism: Pinus taeda; assembly: GCA_000404065.3. Classification (NCBI taxonomy): domain Eukaryota; kingdom Viridiplantae; phylum Streptophyta; class Pinopsida; order Pinales; family Pinaceae; genus Pinus; species Pinus taeda. The sequence continues at coordinate 123,492 of APFE030920603.1, read as the reverse complement.
GTCATCAGATAGCTCTCTAAAGAATCTTTCGAATTCCTCTTACGATTTCCAAATCCGACTACGGATGCTTCTGAAACACTAAAAACAAAATTGCCTCTAACTTCCAGAACTTGCATACAAAATCTGAAAACCACTCCAAGGTTTTTCAAAGGACAAATCTACCTTAAAAAGCCCTACAGGTACATGAAAACCTCCTCTTTTTGCACTTGAGGTTAATTGGCTGACTTCTGGGGTTGAATTGGTTGATTTAAGCCACCTCAATGCTTAGTCATGGTCATTGAATTAATTGAAAACCAATTTACAACAAAAAAACCAAAAATACTTTGTTGAACCCTCGAAACTGCAAGTGGTTAGCCTAACCAAGTGGAGGTGCTAACAGTCCATGTGACTGGCACTATATTCCACGGTTTAAGTGCTGACAGTTTTGTTGTTGGTTTAGAACTGGCAATTTAACTACAACCGTTCACATGTTGATGTTGTGGTTTGTAAACACTACGCGGTCAGCGACAAGTTCTGTGGTTATGAAGACCCCGAAAGCCAACAACATAGCATTCACATGGCATAATTATCTGATGTGGTTATGAGCTAGTGGTTAGGCCATGTTTAAGTTTTGTTTGCAATGTATTTCGTAAACTCTGATGGTTTAGAATACCATGGTCACATGTCCTCCACTGCAGTCAACAAGCCCAGTGGTTAGGACTATGATTTTAATTGTATTTGCATTGAAAATATGCCAAGAGCATAGGTTAGGTTTCAACATTAGGTTTAGGACTTAGGTAATGTGGTTGTCAATTTATTTTAATACATAGATGTAATGTATTAGGGTTGACACTTAGGTTAGGATTATGGTTTGTAGATCTAGGCTTAGATCATAGGTTTTGACATATGGATTAGCAAAGATTAGGGTTTAGTGCTTAGGCAAGAATGCATTAGGATTCTTATGGTAAACAAATAATGTATATATAGCTTAGGAGTTAGGGTTTAGGTCTAGGCTTAAGTAAATAACTTCTTTTAACTTTTCAAGGCCCATGTTAGCTCTGCAAAGCGACATCAGTGAAACTGGATCCTTTACTAGATGATCGACCTTTGTACATCCTTGAGGTCTCGTGCGACATTCGTCAACATTGCACGACGACGACCATCAGATCTTTGTAACTAACACTGGTGGCGATGATGATAAAACTATGTCATCGACGAGGTACTTTAACTTTGAATCCTTTTACACAGTCAACTATATCAGTCATAAATTCTGCAAAATTGGATGACAAAACACATGTCGTCGACCAAACCTTGGCGGAACTATCGATGACATAAGTCGACAGCCAAGTACAACATCACATCAACTGAACATTATGAAACCATAACTACAAACATTACCTAAACAACCTAATCATAACCAACACTATCGATCTATCGAAGCTGAACTGAAGCAATGATGACACTGAACGACACCCATGAATACTGATGATGACACATCAAACACTTCTGCAATTGGATTGATGGATCCTCTTAGATCATTCCTCTCCACTTGAAAGCTTTTGGACCACAAACGTTTGACTAAGCAATTAGTCGATGATGGTAAAACTCCCTCTCTCTCCATCTTGACCTATCAATGTACCAATACATTCGATCGTTCACTTGCATGTGATGACCTTGATGATGCTAATCATGATACCTTTTAATTCGATGACCTGTTTCTTCCCTCCGCAGTATGGAAGACTTGTGATAATGGGCAAACAACCTATTATCAACATGGAAATTGAATTCTTTCCATGAAAAATCATGAGTTAGTGATTCAGAAACATATTTGAAAATAGTATTTGTAGAAATTTGTTCAATACATCTGATGGGTATTAACAATCTACTTTTTGGAATAACTGAAATATTCAAAGACTCCTTTTATTTTGACTTCATATCAATTACTTGACTTGATTTACTTTCGTGTTGACTAACTACTAAGTGAACTTGCTGCACAGAACTCATCCATCTACGATGTAAAGAATACTGCAACTTAGTTTGATTTTGAAAGTATCTAAGTAATTATCGATTTACTTGAATGACTATTTCTTCATCTATTAACTGATATTTCCATTGACTAACACTTTCATTTGATGCATTAGTTTTCAAACCATGGTAAGGAAACTTTAGATCTGCTTCTGAAAATGATTTGTCATGAAAACTTATTAACTTCCTCTCCACTTGAGAAGGTTTCATTACTTTTGAAATCATGAAATGATGATGCAATACCAAAGAACTGTATCATTGACTTTCCCCAATACTGATCTGCACCCCTAAAACTAAAAATAAATATGCCATCTGAAGCAAGTCTCTGATTAGACTCACATGTACAATTCCTTGCAATACACTACTGATGATGATAGTTTCTAGAATTCAGTTGAATGAATAAGTTGAGATTCATTTTGTCTTTAAGAAGATGTTCATAGGACATTAAATGTATCTCATGTTTCTTATCCCATTCATGAATACGATTTCTTGGAAAAGAATTAACCACCTTAACCAATTGATCTATAAATTGAATCTCAAATTTCGAACAATCATCCTTATGTTGTTCCTTAATAAACATGAATACATATTTACTTGAACTTATTAACTGCTTAACTTGATTTGTAACAATTAAATGCAAATTTGATTTGACTTGATGTGCAACATATTTGATAAAGATTTTAGTATTGTGATAAGAGGATATTTATACAAAGTGATACAGATGCCACAACTGGTATAAACAAAGAATGGATAGTTAAGTGACAAATGGGTGGAAAAGACAAAGTTTGAGAAAGTATACGTGTGTCTTGTGAAACAAGGTCACACACATAATCCACACCATGGTAATTTGAATACCAGGAGTATTTACCATGGTATTGGACCATATAAGTAATCGGTATGCCAATGGTTATTTGATACCGTCAAGGAATACCAACGACATTACTAAGGGATTGACATATGGTATTGTTTAAGGAAAAAACTATATAAGGAGACGAAGATCAAAGTGTTAAGTGGGCAAGTTATGGGTTATTAAACTGTGATATGATCTGCAACATCTGTGCACCAAGGAACATGGAGGAGGCTCATATCTAATAGATCTAAAAATGAATATGCTTGCTTGACATGGTTGTGACTATAGCTAACAATGATAGATTTGTGGTGATAATGATACTCTTACATAAATGTGTGATAGAAAATTTTGTGAAGTATGTGTTGTGGTTGCTGCAAAAGTATGATTTAGTGATTTCAGATTTGTAGACTAGTTTTCCTCTAAAAGATTGTGTACATAAACGAATCTACTTCTGGGTGGTCATGTATATTTTATGTGAAGTGTTTTCAGTATGTGTAGATCTATATGCGGTTGTTGTTTATGGTAAACATGTACATACATTGATGTGTTTTATGGAAGTCGCATATGTCTTGTAAGGCTTTGCAGTATTCCTGATTGATGACATTTGATCAGTTCTGTTATGTTTTTTGTTATCTGTTGATGATGTCCCTATCATGATAATATTGATTTGAAAATACTAGTTGGGTTGAGTTGGTTATGGAATGGAATGTTGATTAGTAAATATGCTACTGTGTTTGTTATGTGATTGGCTTTGAGATCTGTGCTTCATTCATTATATAGTTCAGTGGTTGTTTTATTATTACTATGATTCAAATTTAGCTATTAGTATTCTAAGATCTTTACACAGGTCTTCTTCGGAGGGCTGACATACATATATTGGTTTCTTCATAGAAGTAGTGTATACATTCTGAAATGTGTTTGATTAGGGTTTTTAGTGATAACAATTGGTTTATGTGATGAAAAATATTGATCTATTATACTTATGAGTGGTTGGTTATGCATTGATATAATCTGATATGAACTGGTTTGATACAGTCTCATTGGTTGATTAAGATTTAGTAAATGGTTTCATAGTTGTTACTTGGTTTGGCCTTAATGATGGAAGTGGGTCTAGTTTGAAAATATGATGAAATGTGCCCTACAAGTTTGATGTTTTGAGTCATGTGGATCTAATATGAAATATTATGAAACATGGTCCACACAGGGGCTGAGGGTTGGAGCCTTCAATGAGGGATTCGAAGCTTCCTTCCAGTAGTAGCTGGATAATTTGTGCTAGGGGTAGGAGTTCCCTTCTAGTAGGCAACAGTAAATGAGATCAAGCAGTTGGAGCTCCCTTATAGTGGGTGCTGGAAAACAAGAGAAGGTTGTAGTCTTCTACAGGTCAGTGCCTATGTGCTGGTGTGATTCCATGCTAGTACAAGATTGTAATATGTTTTCATTTAGAAAAGAAGAAGATAGAGACAAAGACAATGACAATTTTCTCCCACATCAGGTTTCCACCTAAAAACCATGGTATTCTTATGTTTTTCTTATGCGTGTTGGTTTGTTTTACTCTTATTTCTCATTGTTATTGTTTAATTAATGAATGATGCACTAGTTAAATATAAAAAATGATGAAATATATGAAAATTTAGTTAATTAGATATACGTTGTTTTCCTTTACTAAATTCACATACACACACTAGTTGCATGAATAATAGTACTGTATAGAAATCAAGTTATGAAATAAAAATTTAGAGTGAATTTAAAATATTGATTCACCTACCCCCCATTAGTACTTTTCCCAACAATTTGTATCAGAGTAGGTTACTTTAGTTGAATCTTAACTGCTCAAAGTGGATCATGATTGATGGAGAATAAGCAAAAGAAGAATGTAGCTCAAAGGAAGAAGTCAATTCAAGAGAAAAATGATAGTAATGCATATGATGTTATAGTAATATTTTCATTTATAGGTCAAGAATAATTTGCAATTGAAGAACAAGGCAAGTTAGAAACCATGGAAAATAAATGTATGTTTATGCTAAGTGATGATAACTATCAGGAATGGAAAGAAAAGACAAAGTCTAAATTAATAAATCTAGGATTTGATGTTTCGGGTTTAGTATGTAATGGTTTCAATAACACTTCTCCATCAACTAAAGAGTTACAAAAGAAGAATGTTGCATTGAATGAAATCATTGGTAACATACTTGATTCAAATTAGGAGAAGTTATGCACTATGAAACTACAAATGAAGTATCGGATAATCTACAAGTCACCCATGAAGGAAAATCAAAGGAAGATTGTTAATTAGGAGAACCACCAAGTAATCATATTTCTAAAGATGTGTCAAAGGATGAGTATGTTGATAAAACAAACTTTGTTATGTCAAATGGAGTTAATGATTAAGAACAGGAAATGTTAGAGGAACTTATTAATATTCGAATAAAACTTTATTTTTCTTTGAAGAGGATTATCAATACTATGGATAAGTTGGACACATATGATAATAGGGATCATGCTACAGTACAATCTAAACAATATTGTGAAGTACTTGAAGCTGAAATCATCTCTCTAAGAGTAGATCTTTAAAAATCAAAGAAAAATGAAGAGCTAGTTCAAGTATTTGAAGAACAAGAGAATGGGCTGAAGGATGAGATTATCAAATTAAAGGAGAAATTGGAGGAAGGAAGAGAGGTTGAAGAAGGAATGAGAAATAAATATCTATAAAGGGAAGAACAATGTCAAAAACTAAAATTTGAGGTAAATATTTTAAAAGGTAAATTAGAAGAAAAGAATAAACATCTGAAATTTCAAGATAACACTAATATTTTGGATAACATTCTTAGTAGTCAAAGGTCTCCTTCAATTTAATCTTGTCTTGCTTTTCATGAAATTGTAAAAGGAGAATCTAGCTCATAGGCTTGTATAAGAATTTTGAAGGATAAAAATACAAAATCTGAAATTCCTGTTAAAGAGATATGAAGTCAACCTACTCAACATCCAAGGAATATGAATTTTCAAAAGAAATCATTCTCTCTAAATAATACAAACATTAATCGATTCTTTCCTCTGGTCAATAATGTTGAATTATTTATATGTCACAATTATGGAGATGTTGAAGCCAATTATAGAAGTAGATTGTTTTGATCTCAAGCAAATAGCCACTTCATAGGAAGGTCATTAACTTCCAAGCACTCATCTTTCCTTAATGTTTATTGTTTTTCTTGCAACATATTTGGTCACAAAGCTATTGATTGCAATAACAGGAGTACGAAACCCACATATAATGATTCCTAATCTCCATTTTATGGTCATATAAGATGTTATGTTTGTAATAAGTTTGGGTGTGTAGAAAAAGAATGGAGGAATAAGCCAATGAACCTCCATAGACAGCATGGCAAGAAATCAGATAAAAATATTGTTACCAAAATATATAACAAATATTGGTTTACCAACACTTCTCATAATAATAAGAAAAAGGAAGAACAAACAAAGTGTGGTCTTGCTCTTTTCTCATTTGAGGATGAAGAAGAACAACACATAGATAACATATGCTCTCATCACATGATTGGAGATAAATACAAGTTTGAATTTCTCAAGAAAAATTCATATGGTAAGGTGATTCTCGTAAATAGTGCTCCAGAAACAGTTATGGGAAAAGGGAGAATCAAACTTGAGAAGTATTCAAAAGTAGTTGATGCATTATTAGTTCAAAGGCTAAAACATAATATTTTAAGTGTAGGTCAAATGGCTAAAAAAGGATGTATAATTTTATTTACATCAACTCAATGCAAATTTATAGACAAGAAACTGGAAAGGTTAGAAAAAGAGGATAGAGAAATCTAGAAAAAGTATATGTGCTAGAAGAGAACAATTCAAGAAGAAATAAGAGGTATAGTTCCTCTTCTTCTTCGGATTCAAAATAAAATAAGATAGTTCCCATTGAAGTTTATTTTTTTTAAACATAATTCTAACAGTGACAACGAAGGTGATGTGAAAGTACATGAACTCATGAAGAGTAGGTCATGATTATCAGGTCCACAGGATCAATAGTATATGATCTCAGGGGGAGTTATGCATGATTATGTTTGTGATGGTTCTTTATTTTGATTTGATATTCATTTGGTGATGCTTATACTGCTAACATTGCATTGATGAAGTAACATTAATTAGGAATAGGTATGGTCTGTTAGGGAAGAGTTGTTGTCATACAAGTTCAAAATTTTACTTTTTGTACGTGGATACTATAAAGGGAAATTGTGTATATATGTGAGTTTTGATCTATACAGTCATGTATGTTTCTTTGAGATAATGAAATAGTGGGACAAATTCAGGGAAAGTTTCTGATATGCTTCAAATAGTTATTATTGGCTTTATAGTTCTGACATTGATTGATTATAGTCTATTGATAAGGCTCAGATGTTGCTTAGAAATAATGTTGGTTCACGATTTACTGTAAAGTGTCATTGTTTCTTGGTTCGTTGATGAATTTGTTAATTGATGAGTTGGATATAATTAAATTTGATAATGATAACTTGGCATAGTTTTAGGGGGAGCATCTATCTATGATTCTAATGATGCATTGTTGGCATTATGATTTATTGAGCATTCCTTATTGCATGATGATGTTCCTGATAAGTATATATATTATTGGTGATGTATAGTTTTTACTTCTAAAGACACATATGATGTTGTTATTATGTCATTAGTGATGATGAAGTATTGGATGATGACTATATATTTCTTAAGTTTCACTTAGTGAAGTTTATCTTACGAGATATACTTAATGAAAATGATGAGCATGCTATGATCCTTATTGACATTGGTTGATGATGATGAGTTTATGATTCATTCACTACTTATATGTTTCTTTTCATTAGGTATTCAAAAATGAGTAGGTTGCATATGGTGAAGTTATGGATGATTCTTATATGTTTCTTGACATAAATATGAAAAAATTTTATGATGTTGTTGCGAAGTTCTATGTGATATTCTTGGTTCTCACATATGTTATGGATGCATGGAAACATATGTTGTTGTGATGCAAGATATTAATATTTCTTTGATATTCATGGATTTTGGATCTTCCTACAAATGGAAAGAGCATGTTTATCTTGATGATATGAGATCAAGGAGATAAGTTACTAACAAAGCTTGATTGCAGAATCCCATGCTATGATTGGTTGATGTTTTACTCACTATTGTTGGCATCTCTCATTGATCATTTGAGTTGCATTTTAGTGAAGTTGATTATGGTGTGATAATTCTACTTGATACACTTGATGAAGTATATGTTATGGTCATTATTGAAGGTTCTCCTTGTCTTTGCGGTCCAAGAGAGTGACATTGTTGTTTATGATTCATAGCTCTTCCTCTCTATGGAAAATGATTGTTACATGAAGCCAAGAGGATGTTTATTGATATGTTTCCACTACAACTGCTTGGTGATGCTTGAAAAAACTATATGTTTGGTAACATATTGATGACTAGACCATCCTAAATAATGATTATGAAGATGTTCATGTTGCTATCTATGTTGTTGTGATCAAATGTTCATGTTGTAGGTTCCTACATGGTATATGACGATTGTTATCATCATCTTGCTACCTCACTATTGAGGTCTTTGGTTTCGGTTATAAATTTGATATATGTCTCTTGGTGTAAAGGTCATGTAAAGACCCATATTTTAAATCATTGTAAAATCCAGTCGAGTATGGACTATTGGGGTTAAGACATTTATGTATGTAATCCCATTTTTTTGGCCATATGATGTAATCGTGATTCAAATATTTAACCCCACTATGATGGGTGATTAATGTAACTTTGATTCCTTGGTGATAGGAAAGGTCATATTTGATTGAGTCATAAAGTCAATTACTTCATTGAAGATATTTAGCATATTCTCTTGGGGAGCATCGTCAGTATAGAATTCTCATATTCAACAAATTATATCCATAGTGATCCTATCTACACAAGTGGATAAAAGCATTCATTCAAAATTGGTTATCCCTTTTCCCTTGATGTCAAAGGGAGAGAGAAGCTTGGTGTTTGAAAAATAATTCTTGATGAAAAGTCTTCGGAGAGAATCTTGGTGTGTTTACAAATGTGTCTGTAGGAATTTACAAGTGGTGACCAAACACCAAAGTGGTTGCCATGAAGTCCAAAGGGGGACATTGTTGGCATTATTGCTAATGTGTTGTCCTCAATGGTAACCTATTTGATAAATATGTCAATATTGTAATAACAGGATGTTTATATAGAGTGATACAGATGCCACAACTAGTATGAATAGAGAAAGGACAATTCAGTGATAGATGGATGGAAAAGACAAAGTTTGAGAAAGTATACGTGGGTCTTGAGAAGCAAGGTCACATACATACACTAGTATTAAGAAGAAAAGCCATGTACCTAATCTGAACCAAGGTAATTTTAATACTATGGGTCTTTAATAGGTAGTTCCCATAGTAATGGGTGCCTGAATGGTTATTAGATACGGTCAAAGAATACCAATGACATTACTAAGGGATTAACCTAAAGTATTGGCTAAGGAAAAATTTATAAAAGGAGATGAATATAAAAATTTTATGTGGGCAAGTTATGGGTTATTAATGTGTAATTTGATCTAAAATAGGTGTGCACCAAGGAGCATGGAAGAGACTAAGATCTAATAGATCCGAAAATGAATATGCTTGCTTGATCTATTTGTGACTATAGCTAACAATGATAGATTTTTGGTGATAATGATACTATCATATGAATGTGGGACAAGAAAGTTTGTGAAGTATGTGTTGTGGTTGCAGTGAAAGTATGATTAAGTGATTTTATATGTGTATGTTAGTTTTTCAATGAAAGGTCACGTACATACATGGATGTCCTTTTGGGTAGTGGCGTATATATTCTGCAAAGTGTTTTCAGTATGTGCATATCTGTACGTGGGTGTTGTTTATGGTAAACATGTACATACATCGATGTGCTTTATGGAAGTCGCACATGTCTTATAGGGCTTTCTAGTATTGACGATTGATGACATTTGATTAGTTTTGTTGTGTTTTCTATTGTCTATCGATGATATCTCTATCATGATAATCTGTGTTAGAAAGTACTAGTTGGGTTGAGTTAGCTATGGAATGGAATGTTGATTATTAAAGATGTTGCTGTGTTATGATCTGTACTTGTCTTAGGGATTTTTTATTGATTCAGTATCTGATTTAGTGGTTGTTTCAGTATTACAGTTATATAGATTCAACTACGAGTATTCTGAAATCTTTATGCAGGTCTTCTTCAGAGTGATCACATACATAGACTGGTTTGCTTCATAGAAGTAGAGTATACATTCTGATATGTGTTTGATAAGGGTTTGTAGTGATAGAAATTGGTTTATGTGATGAACAATATATGACCTATCATACTTATGAGTGGTTGTGCATTGATATAATCCTATATGAATTGGTTTGATCTAGTTGCATCAGTGGATTAAGATTCAATGATTGATTTGATGATTCAGTCAATTCAATGATTGGCTGATTTCATTCAGTGATTGGTTTTATAATTATTAGTTGGTTTGGGTTTAATTATGGAAGTGGATCTAGTATGAAAACATGACGAAAAGTGGCCTACATGTTTGATATTTTGAGTCAGGTGGATCCATCATGAAATATTATGAAACATGGTCCACAGAGGTGCTGAGGGTTGGAGCCTTCAGTGAGGGAGTTGAATCTTCATTCCAGTAGTGGCTGGAGAATTTGTACAAGGGTAGGATCTCTCTTTTGGTAGGGTCCAGTAAACGAGATCAAGCAGTTGGAGCTCCCTTCTAGTGGGTTACAGAGAATGAGAGAAGGTTGTAGCATTCTCCAGGTGGGTGCCTCCACACTGGTATGAGTTTGCACTAGTACAAGATTGTAATATTTTTTCCTTTATAAAACAAGAAGACATGGATGACGACATTGGTGGTTTTCTCCCACATTGGGTTTCCACCTAAAATTCCTGGTTTTCTCATGTATTTCTTATGTGTGATGGCTTATTTTTCCATTACTACTCATGGTTACTATTTAATTAATTAATGATGCACTAGTTAAAGATAAACATATGATCAAATATATGAAAAGTTAGTTAAATTTACATACATTCTTTTCCTTTACTAAAGTCACATACATATGATAGTTGCATTTATAACAGCAGAATATAGAAATCAAGATATGAAATAAAAAGAGTGACTTTAAAATACTTACTCAATCACTCGCCCCCCTCTTAGTATTTTTCCCAACATTCTTGTTTGGGGATCATGCACAATGGGATCTTCTGAATGTTAATCAATAGGTGTGACAAGGCATTGCGATATTTGTTTCTCAACATACCCAACTATTTTTATTATCTTTTGTGCTCTTGACAACTCCTTCTGACAATTTTGGATCAAAGTTTCAATATGGTATGTAAATCATGTAGGTGGAAGAGTAACATACTCATTAGTGTGCTCAGGATGAGTGTGTGATGTGCAAGTTTGATCTATGTGATAAGTAGAAGGTTTCTTGTGGATGACTTTCTCCACTTAAAGTCAAAGAGGCCCTCCTTTTAGTGCATGTTTTGATGGGATGAAGTGAGCACTCATCAACAAGAGAAAACAACATGAATTGAGGTTCTTAAATAACCTAAGCCATTTGGGATAGTTTCTCTTATTGGGTTTCATGGATTCGTTAGCAAGATATTGCCTCCTCTTTTGAGAAACAAATAATTAAAGTTCAGTTGGGTATCCTGTTTGTGTATATTTACAATTTGTTAGGGGGAGTTAATGGTTATTTACAAATATACACTAAATGTGAACCACTAGAAGAATGACTCTAATTGGTGTAAGATAAATTATAGAAATTATGAATTGTATTTATAGAATGATTATAAAATACATTTGACTTTTAATGTAACATAAATGAAAAGATAATGAGTAAGCACACAATTGTACTCATTATTACTTTAAGCAAAATGAAATTACTATCAACTTGCTTTTATAATATTTTACATGAAAAGTAAGAAAACAAATGCATAATTGTTATCTTTAAATTAGCCTTGACCAAGTCAAATATAATTAACTATAATAACGATTTCATTTTATGAGAACTTCAAACTAATAATTCATTGAGTACAATCTAGAATCATCCTTTTATCCTAAACTAATGGTAGTAATCAAATCTATAAAAAAATTCAATCTAATTATTAATCATGTTTGCATCAACGTACATACATGTATTAGTTTCAATTTATGAAGACAAAGTTCATGAATTGGAAAAAAAACATTATATATAAATTAAGTTATATTTCTGCAGGTGAAAAGTGTAAGAGAACTAGCTTAATTCAATATACAGGAAAACATAACTAATTATTGAAAGATAGATGAATTAACATACTTAACATCAACTCAATGAAGCACAGTGAAATGAGTGATGTTTTCTAAATCTCAAGACCTCATGAAACACTTAAAAGAAATATTTGAAATCGAAAAAAGAAACAATGAACTTAGTGAAACAGAGTTGTAAATTATATTAAATTCATCCAATATAAAATTGTAGTATATAATGAAAAGTATCAATGTCACCAAAACATTAAAATCTATCTATCTATCCCACCCTTATACAATATTTGTGTTCCCCTTTTTTTTCAAATTCTATAATATTTTTATACCAAAAGATCTCATACAATATTACAACTGAAAAATAGATGTCTTTATTCTTAGAATCTCAATACCAAAGTCTATAATACAGATATGACCACAATAGTCATAAAAAAAGTACATCAAAGATAAAAAAAAAATATCACAACTCAATATGTTATGTCATCAAGTAATGATCACTAAAAACAGCAAAGGGGAAATTGATGTGCAGTCACATAACTACAAAAAATACCTATAGAATAAAAGATAAATATAATTAACAAATAATCATCTAAATTAAATAATGGCTAGAAAACCTAAGATTATGTAGCAATTATTAACAAAGTTGTTAAACAAATATCTAATAATGCGTACCTTCCAAAGAAATAAAAACAAAAACATTTAGATTGAACACCATTCATTTTGAAGTTGTAAAACCTTGAAACATTGACATTCACAATTTTGATAATTTTCGGTTACCTGTAGTTTTTCCTTCACATCAACAATTTGTTTTTCATGTTTCTCTTTAAGGGGATTTATTTTGTGACCTTAGTTGTACATTTTGTTGCTGTAAATGATGATTTTCTGTTTTTAGGGTAAGGGACTACGATCATGTATTTTTCTTAGCAATACCACATCTAAAAACAATTGTGATATTTTTTTTTTTTTTTTTTTACATTCAATATTTTTTTTTTATTTTTTACATTCAATATTAGCCTTGAAATTAGATTTACTCAAAACCAATTTGCCTTCACAACCCTCGACAGGTTCAACTTCGATCTTTGCTGGTTTCGGCAAAACCCTTTGGGAAAATCTATATGAAGAACCAAAGAATATTACTTTTTATGTCTATTCCTTTTAGCTCAGGAAATCATTCTCGCAAGCTTTTTATTTTTAATTTAGGTTGATGAAATTAAAGTTTTCTCAAATTTGACAATGTCATTTGCAAGTTGGCAATTCTCGAAATGTGTAAAGCCATTCGGTTGTGTCTCAAGATTTCCTACTTGTGTTGGGTCATGGTTTTTCCAGTGAAATCCACGCTAATCATTTTGGCAATGCTTCAAGTAATTTAGGTAGGAGAGAAATCAACAGGCTCTTCTTTCAAGCCGTATAGTGTATTCTTTGAACATGGAGAACTATGGTTTCCTTGTCGCAATGGAGAAAAAGGGTTTCCTGAAACATGTTCATGAAATCCCTGATCAATTTTCTCAGGATGTAGTGTGATTTTCTCTTGAGAAGTCTCTGAGGGTTTGATGCAATTATTTCGAAACAAAAAAATCCCATGAGTCTCCCAACTAGTTTAGTCTAAATTCTTCCAACATATGGATCAATCCATCATGAAATAGGTTATGGTGAGCGTTTTTAAAACCCCTTTGATCATATTTGGAGGACATTTTCATAAGGATTTTATGCAAAATAATAAGACATATTGAACCTATAGCCAAAAACACCATGAGAATCCTAAAATGTTAATAGAACACTAGAGCATATTAGTCTTCGCATGTTATATACCATCTGATAATCAAAACCATATCACACCACTTAGGCTTCAATGAGTTCATAAGAGTATCATTTATATTGTATGGGGTTTTCTTTGATAGAAATAATTCGTCCCATGACATGTCCTTAACTATATAATTCTTCGACCAACATTCACCTTTTGTAGGCAGCTTCATGTCCTCTACAATGAAAGCCTCATTCACTCAAATCTCCACATCTCCAACTTGCATGACTTTACCATTGTTTGTATGCATAAATTCCTTCACCACTTAAACATTGTGTTCCCTGAAAGACTATATAAACTCTAACTAACCCAGTTGCTTCAATAGGGCTAAGTATTCTTGATAAGCCTCAACAGTTTTACCTTTCATGGGCTTGACTCTTACGACTGAAGTGATAAAAATGTAGCAAGGTTACTTACTCGGAGATTACAAAGATTTTTACTAGGGCATCGACAAAATATCAGCAAAGGGACTAGTTAGGATTTGTCATAAAATACCTAGAACCATTGTGAAACAACAAAGGTAGAGCTTTGAATGAAAAAAAATAATAATAATATACAAAATCGAGAAAGGTCTTTGACTTGAGGAAGTTTGAGGTGACATGAAGGAATAGGTACTAGCAATACACGAAGATAATGAAACTAGTCTAGAGTGATGATGAAACAAATCAAACCTCTAGATATTTCACTCCAACCCTAGTCCACATGCTAGGCACGTAATATGCCACGTAAACTTCAACATTTCATAACCATTTGACATCGCCACACTGCCAACAAATCAACGAATGAATTAATTGCGAACCTTATAACACAGATAACAACATGACCACTCATAATTTAATTCATTAACATAGGGATTGGTGTGATAAATAAAAAAATTATAATCGACCAACAAACATTATCAATGAGCCACCGAATGTGTAGGTTTCCATAGTAATAATTTTCATTTATATTAAAAGGGTGTCGAGTCCATATTAGAGTTTAATCCTAAAACATTACATATTATATGTAAATTTAAATACATTTACCAAAGGTCAATGCCCATTAATGTTTAATGGTTTAATATAGAAATATCAATATAAATATAACATAAAAGTGATAAAACACATTTTTTTAATCCTTTTATGAAATAATAAAGGTCAAATGATAATTTATGGTGAAACAATAATAGGAATTAGAATGAAAATGTATGGAAAATAATCAATATGAAAACAATCTTTGAACCAATACAAGGAGTCCTATTGCAAAGTTTATTTAGTGTTCAAATCAAAGGTAACAATGAAGTAAAGACTATTTGTAGGATAATTCTATGTAAGGCATTATATAAATGAATGCCCAAAATCAACAATATGATAAAATATTCACAAATCTAATATAACCAATAGGGGGCCCATTTCATCTAAAAAGAAGAAATTAAAGAAAATTTGTTGGGTAGTCAACAATTTGAGTTGAAAATAATTAAATATTATTTTGTATTAATGGAGAAATGGTTACATAGTTGTAACATATCTCCTTAGTTTAGGATTTGTTCCAAGAATTTAGGAGTTTGGTTGCAACTTCTTGATTTCTGAAGTTGTACTTAAATGATGTAATCCTTCATTGATCGTAATAGAGTGTACAAGAGTGATCTTTCTGTTTTGTGAGTGTAGTCTCCAAGTGCAGGCCACACCTGTGAGCTACATCTCCTTCTTTTCAATTCTGTTCATATTTTATCTTGGTATCAGAGCTCAAAGTAGGGACAACCCTTTTTTTATAGGATGCAACATTGATTAGATAATTGTAGTGGCAGTGGAGTATCAGGTGGACTGCAGTAACACCTGAGGACATATCTCAGATGACTGATCATCTCCGAGTGCAAAAAAGGGTTGGCACGGATTTGTTGTGTGCCATTTTCTGAGCAGAAGTGGATTGGCGCGAGTTTTTAATGAACAGACGTGCCCATTGGCGCGTGTTTGAGGCTGAAAAGCATGCTAGTGAAAAAGAAACTGCATTGGCGCAGATCCATAACTGTTAATCGCGCCAATTTTCGCGACACTTTAGATATTTTGTTTATGGCGTGGATCCGTAGCTCTTGAGAAGCGTCAAGGAGCCAACCTATTTCTCTTTGAAAATCTGCAATTTTTCTTTGCAGATCGGAGTTTCCCAGTGGTGGCACTTTGAATTTGTGGATCTATTCGGTGGCACCAGATCGGAGTAGTCCGGTGGTGGCGTGTTGAAGTTCCTGGTCTACTCGGTGGCAGCAGATCGGACTTTCCCGGTGGTGGCGCATTGGAGTTCCAGATCTGTTTGGTAGCAGTAGATCGAACTTGCCTAGTGGAGTCGTATTGCCCGGTGGTGGCACATTGAAGTTCTGGATCTGTTTGGTGACAACAAATCGGACTTGCCCGGTGGAGGCGTATTGCCTGGTGGTGGCGCATTGAAGTTCTGGATCTGTTCGGTGGCACCAGATCAGACTTGCCCGATGGTGGCACATTGAAGGTACAAGTTCTTTTTTCAAAAAAGAGGTTTGTATCTGGTATAAGTCAATATGAATAACAGTTTAGAATCATATCTCCACGAGTCTAGCAAACTCGATGGATCAAATTTCAACAACTTGAAATTCAAGATACAGACTTTGCTTGAAACTGCAAATGTGTGGGCGATCGTCATAGGAAATGAGCCGAGAGCAAGAACAACAACACAAGAACAAGATTGGGATAAAAGGGAGACAAAAGCAAAGGTCATATTAAAAATGTCCATCAAGGACAATGTTATCCCTCATATTAGAGAATGTAAACCGGCCACTAACATTTGGACGACAATCAAAAACCTGTACGAGATGCAGAATACAAACCGTGTCTTTTCACTTAAAGACATGCTGTTTGCATTGAAGATGGAGGAGAATGAGTCCGTTGCTGGATTCATTGCCAGAGTCAAGGATCTCAGTGACAGATTGGGAGCAATCAGAGAAAACGTTTCTGATTCACATCTGGTCACACTCACATTGAACAAAATGATTGATGAATACCAGACACTCATCACAGGGCTGTCAGTAAACGAGAAAGTCCCTTCATTTGAAAAACTGACTGGGATCCTGCTAGACGAGGAAGAGCAATGACAAAATTTGAAAACTTAGAGAAATGACCTTTCTATGATGGAAAAAAGGAGACAGTACAGAGGGAAGCAGCACCAGCACCAGCAACCACAACAACAACAGTAGAAAGGAGCCAACACATTTTAGAAGAGACCGTTTAAAGGTATGTCTACTAATGATTTTCCCATCAAGAAATGTTCTTATTGTGGAAAACCTGTTCATCAAATTAGAGAGTGTTATAATAGGCAAGCAGATGAAGGAAGAAACAAACAGAGAAAACACAAGGGTTACTTTGTTGGGGAAGAAGAGGACCACATCCTCAAACTTCGACTATTTATGGTAGATTGTGCTCTTTAAACTTCAAAGGGAGATGAGGACGACATATGGTATGTCTACTCTGGCGCATCCTCACATATGACTGGTAAGAAGGACTGGTTTGAATTTCTTGAAGAAACTTCATGTGGGTCGAAAATTTATTTAGGAGATGATAGTGGATATGAGATCAAAGGACATGGTGACATTAGACATCTTAAAAATGTATTGTATGTTCCAGGAATTAAGAAAAATTTTGTCTCTGTCTCAATGATTACTGATCAGGATATGCAATTTCAATTCTTTAAGAATAACTGTGTCATTAAGGATAGCCAGATGGAAATAGTTGCGAAAGGAGTGTGCGTGGGGAGTGTGTATGGATTAGATGCAAAGAGTATGCCACAACAAGCAATGGATGCAGCCAGATCAACAGTTGAAGACCTCTGGCATCAAAGATTCGACCATCTTAATCTGCAAGACCTTATCTTACTTTAGAGAAAAGGTATGATTGATGGTCTCCTTGTTTTTCATAATGTTAAGCTGGATTGTGAGGGATGTGCATTAGGGAAAATGCATAGAGAAGAGATCCCTTTGCATGTTAACAAAAAGGAAAGGGATATTTTAGAATTGGTGCATACAGATATTTGTGGACCTATGCAAACTAAGTCATTAGGAGGAGCATATAACTTTCTCTTGTTTATAGATGATTGCACTAGATATTCATGGATATACTTTCTGAGTAAAAAGAGTCAAGCCTTTCAGTATTTTAAAGAGTTTAAATCTATGGTAGAGAACCAGACATGAAAAAGGATAAAAATTCTCCGCTCAAATCAAGGGGGAGAATACAGGTTGGGAGAGTTCATGAATTTCTGCATGCATCATGGGA
This sequence comes from Pinus taeda, assembly GCA_000404065.3. Lineage (NCBI taxonomy): Eukaryota > Viridiplantae > Streptophyta > Pinopsida > Pinales > Pinaceae > Pinus > Pinus taeda. The sequence continues at coordinate 105,247 of APFE030920603.1, read as the reverse complement.
TTGTGCAGCATTTTATGGTGCACACACTCCACAACAGAATGGAGTGGTAGAACGGAAGAACAAAACTCTTATGGAGTGCACAAGGAGCATGATACAAGGTAAGGGTCTATCAAATGGTCTTTGGGCAAAAGCTATTAACACTACTGTATATTTAAAGAATAGGAGTCCTACTAGATGTTTAGGCTTCAAAACCCCTTTTGAAGAATTGTTTGGATTCAAACCAGTAGTTAGTCATTTAAGAATATTTGGGTCAAAAGCTTATGCTCATATACCTAAGGCAGATAGGAAGAAGTTAGACGCCAAAGTCCTGAAATGTATATTTTTTGGATATGGCACTGAGTTGAAGGCATATAAGTTATATATTTCTGTGACTCACAAGGTTTTTGCAAGCAGAGATGTCATATTTCATGAACAGGTTGAAGAAGCAAAGGAGGATTCTAACAATGATTGTCACATTCCATTGCTTATAGAAGAAAACAGTGAGGAAGATGAAGAGCAGGAGCAGAAAAAAGAAGAAGAAGTAAGAGATAATGTAATCAATGATGATGCAAGCGCTGAAATAGAAAGAGTTGAGGTAAGTACCCTACCAAGGAGGTCGAGTAGGAAGGTTCGATTACCTGCTAAATTGAGAGACTATGCTTTAATGTCAAATATTTTAAACATTGTAGAACCTGCTAATTACAAAGAATCTAGTCAATTTAAGGAGTGGATGACTGCAATGAATGAAGAAATGGAATCAATTCTTAGAAATGATATTTGGGATTTAGTTGAGCTACCTAAGAATAAAACACCCATAGGATGTAAACGACTGTTTAAACCAAAAATGAATGCAGATGGAAGTATAGAGAAATTAAAAGCTAGGCTAGTTGCAAAAGGATATTCAGAGCAGGAAGGTATATATTTTGATGATACCTTTGCACCAGTAGCAAAGTTAAATACACTCAGAATGCTTATTGCTTTAGCTACTAAATGTAATTGGGAATTACACCAGCTTGATGTTAAATCTGCATTTCTAAATGGTGATTTAAAAGAGGAAATTTACTTCGTACAGCCAAAAGGATTTGCAAAGCAGGGGAAGGAACATCTTGTTTGTAGATTGAAAAAGGATTTATATGGTTTAAAGCAAGCACCCAGGTCTTGGTTCAAAAAGGTTGATTCTTTCTTTTTAGAGCATGGTTTTCATAGAAGTTTAAATGACCCAAATTGGTATACCAAGTACAATAATCAGAGGCAGATTATTTTGATTTCTTTGTATGTGGATGACATGATTATAACAGGAGATGCAGATGATTTAATCAAAGAAATCAAAAGGATTATGGCACAAGTTTTTGAGATGAAGGATCTCGGAAGCCCTCATTACTGTCTGGGATTAGAAGTATGGAGAGATACTAGGCGAAATTTTCTTACCCAGGGAAGTATGACAAGAATCTGTTGGAAAAGTTTGGTATGGATCAGTGTAGATTAGCAGCGACACTTTTGCAGCAGAATCTGAAGTTGAGAAGTGACGATGGCACTAAAGAGGTTGATTGGCAGCTTGATATATCTTACAACAACCAGACCTGACTTAGCATACTCTGTTAGTGTGTTAAGCCAATTTATGTCAAAACTGTTTGAAAGTCACTGGATAGCAGCAAAGAGCGTGTTGAGGTAGCTGTGTGGTACTGTTAATTATGGTATTTTATACACTAACATATCTGATGTTACTCTAGAAAGTTTTTCAGACTCAGACTGGGCAGGTAACCTGGATGATCGAAAGTCCATCACAGGTTATGCATTCAACATAGGATCTGGGGTCATAGCATGGAGTAGTAAGAAGCAGAGTACTGCAGCTTTGTCATCGTGTGAAGCTGAGTATCAAGCATTGTGTGCAGCGATGTGTGAAGCGATTTGGTTGAGAAGGATTCTCAATGATGTAGGAAAAGAACAGAAGAATTCCACTTCCATCAAAAGTGACAACCAGAGTACCATTAAATTGGAACACAATCTAGTGTTCCATAAAAACACCAAACATATTGACACTCAGCTCCATTTTATTAAAGAGAAAGTATAATCAAAGGAAATTATTGTTGAATATTGTAAAACTTGTGACAATGTGGCTGATATTTTCACAAAGCCTCTTGCATGAGTGAAGTTTGAATTGTTTAGAAGGATGTTAGGAGTCCAGGAAAACCCTTTCTCCATTAAGGGGGGGAGTTGAAAATAATTAAATATTATTTTGTATTAATGGAGAAATGGTTACATAGTTGTAATGTATCTCTTTAGTTTAGGATTTGTTCCAAGAATTTAGGAGTTTGGTTGCAACTTCCTGATTTCTGAAGTTGTAGTTAAATGATGTAATCTTTCATTGATTGTAATAGAGCATACGAGAGTGATCTCTCCATTTTGTGAGTGTAGTCTCCAGGTGCAGGCCACACCTATGAGCTACATCTCCTTCTTTTCATTTCTGTTCATATCTTATCATGGTATCAGAGATCAGAGTAGGGACAACCTTTTTTTTTAGGATGCATCATTGATTAGATAGTGGTAGTGGAGTACCAGGTGGACTGCAGTAACACCTGAAGATGGATCTCAGATGACTGATCATCTCCGAGTGCAAGAAAGGGTTGGCACAGATTTGTTGCATGTCATTTTTTGAGTAGAAGTGGATTGCGCAAGTTTTTATTGAACAGATGTGCCCATTGGCACGTGTTTGGGGCTGAAAAGCATGCCAGTGAAAAAGAAACTACATTGGCGCGGATCCGTAGCTGTTAATCGTGCCAATTTTCGTGACACTTCAGATATTTTGTTTATGGCATGGATCCGTAGCTGTTGAGAAGCGCTAAGGAGCCAACCTCTTTCTCTTTGAAAATCTGCAATTTTTCTTTGCAGATCAGAGTTGCCCTGTGGTGGCACTTTGAATTTGTGGATCTGTTCGGTGGCAGTAGATCGGAGTAGCCCGGTGGTGGCGTGTTGAAGTTCCTGGTCTACTCGGTGGCAGTGGTGGTGCACTAGAGTTCCAGATCTGTTCGCTAGCACCAGATCGGACTTGCTCGGTGGAGGCGTATTGCCCGGTGGTGGCGCATTGAAGTTCTGGATCTGTTCAGTGGCAACAAATCGAACTTGCCCAGTGGAGGTGTATTGCCTGGTGGTGGCGCATTGAAGTTCTGGATCTATTCGGTGGCAGCAGATCAGACTTGCCCGGTGGTGGCACATTGAAGGTACAAGTTTTTTTTGCAAAATAGAGGTTAGTATCTGGTATAAGTCAATATGAATAACAGTTTAGAATCATATCTCCACGAGTATAGCAAACTCGATGGATCAAATTTCAACAACTGGAAATTCAAGATACAGACTTTGCTTGAAAGTGCAAATGCCTGGGCGATCGTCACAGGAAATGAGCCGAGAGCAAGAAAAACGACATAAGAACAAGATTGGGATAAAAGGGAGACAAAAGAAAAGGTCATATTGAAAATGTCCATCAAGGACAATGTTATCCCTCATATTAGAGACTGTAAATCGGCCGCTGACATTTGGACGACAATCAAAAACCTGTACGAGATGCAGAATACAAACCATGTCTTGTCACTTAAAGAAGAGTTGTTTGCATTGAAGATGGAGGAGAATGAGTCCGTTGTTGGATTCATTGCCAGAGTCAAGGATTTGAGTGATAGATTGGGAGCAATCAGAGAGAAATTTTCTGATCCAGATCTGGTCAGGCTCACATTGAACATAATGATTGATGAATACCAGACGTTCATCAGAGGTCTGTCAGCAAGCGAGAAAGTCCCTTCATTTGAAGAGTTGACTGGGATCCTGCTACAGGAAGAAGAACGACGACAAAATATGAAAACTTAGAGCAATGACCTTGCTCTGATGGAAAAAAGGAGACAGTACAGAGGGAAGCAGCACCAACAACCACAGCAGCAGCAGTAGAAAAGAGCCAACACATTTTAGAAGAGACCGTTTAAAGGTATGTCTACTAATGATTTTCCCATCAAGAAATGCTTTTATTGTGGAAAACCTGGTCATCAAATTAGAGATTGTTATAAGAGGCAAGCAGATGAAGGAAGAAAAAAATAGAGAAAACATAAGGGTTACTTTGTTGGGGAAGAAGAGGACCACAACCACAAACTTCTACTATTTACAGTCGATTGTGCTCTTTCAACTTCAAAGGGAGATGAGAATGACATATGGTATGTCAACTCTAGCGCATCCTCACATATGACTGCTAAGAAGGACTGGTTTGAATTTCTTGAAAAAACTTCGTGTGGGTCGAAAATTGATTTAGGAGATGATAGTGGATATGAGATCAAGGGACATGGTGACATTCCTGTAAAGTTACCTAGTGGTGACATTATATATCTTAAAAATGTATTGTATGTTCCAGGAATTAAGAAAAATTTGGTCTCTGTCTCAATGATTACTGATCAGGATATGCAAGTTCAATTCTTTAACAATAACTATGTCATTAAGGATAGCCAAATGGAAACAATTGCGAAAGGAGTGTGTGTGGGGAGCGTGTATAGATTATATGCAAACAATATGCCACAAAAAGCAATGGTTGCAGCTGGATCAACAGTCGAAGATCTCTGGCATCAAAGATTCGGCCATCTTAATCTGCACGACCTCATCCTACTTCAGAGAAAAGGTATGGTTGATGGACTACCTATTTTTCATAATGTTAAGCTGGATTGTGATGGATGTGCATTAGGGAAAATGCATAGAGAAGAGTTCCCTTTGCATGTTAACAGAAAGGAAAGGATATTTTAGAATTGGTGCATACAGATATTTGTGGACCTATGCAAACTAGGTCATTAGGAGGAGCATATTACTTTCTCTTGTTTACAAATGATTGCACTAGATATTCATAGATATACTTTCTGAGTAAAAAGGGTCAAGCCTTTCAGTATTTTAAAGAGTTTAAATCTATGGTAGAGAACCAGACAGGTACAAGGATAAAAATTCTCCGCTAAGATCAAGGGGGAGAATACAGGTTGGGAGAGTTCATGAATTTCTACAAGCATCATGGGATTGTGCAGCAGTTTACAGTGCCACACACTCCACAGCAGAATGGAGTGGCAGAACAGAAGAACAAAACTCTTATGGAGTGCGCAAGGAGCATGATACAAGTTAAGGGTCTATCAAATGGTCTCTGGGAAGAAGCTATTAACACTACTGTATATTTAAAGAATATGAGTCCTACTAGATGTTTAGGCTTCAAAACGCCTTTTGAAGCATTGTTTGGATTCAAACCAGCAGTTAGTCATTTAAGAATATTTGGGTCAAAAGCTTATGCTCATATACCTAAGGTAGATAGGAAGAAGTTAGACCCCAAAGCCCTGAAATGTATATTTGTTGGATATGGCACTGAGTTGAAGGCATAAAAGCTATATAATCCTACGACTCAAAAGGTTTTTGCAAGCAGAGATGTCATATTTCATGAACAAGTCGAAGAAGCAAAGGAGGATTCTAACAGTGATTGTCACATTCCATTGCTTATATAAGAAAACAGTGAGGAAGATGAAGAGCAGGAGAAGAAACAAGAAGAAGAAGTAATAGTTAATGTAATCAATGATGATGCAAGTGCTGAAATAGATAGAGTTTAGGTAAGTCCCCTACCAAGGAGGTCAAGTAGGAAGACTCGATTACCTGCTAAATTGAGAGACTATGCTTTAATGTAAAATATTTTAAACATTGTAGAACCTTCTAATTACAAAGAAGCTAGTCAATTTAAGGAGTGGAGGACTGTAATGAATGAAGAAATGGAATCAATTCTTAGAAATGATACTTGGGATTTAGTTGAGCTGCCTAAGAATAAAACACCCATAGGATGTAAACGGTTGTTTAAACCAAAAATGAATGCAGATGGAAGTATAGAGAAATTAAAAGCTAGGCTGGTTGCAAAAGGATATTCACAGCAGGAAGGTATAGATTTTGATGATACCTTTGCATCGGTAGCAAAGTTAAATACAATCAGAATGCTTATTGCTTTAGCTACTAAATGTAATTGGGAATTACACTAGCTTGATGTTAAATCTGCATTTCTAAATGGTGATTTGAAAGAGGAAATTTACTTCGTACAACCAAAAGGATTTGTAAAGCAGGGGTAGGAACATCTTCTTTGCAGATTGAAAAAGGCTTTATATGGTTTAAAGCAAGCACCCAGGTCTTGGTACAAAAAGGTTGATTCTTTCTTTTTAGAGCATGGTTTTCATAGAAGTCTAAATGACCCAAATTTGCATACCAAGTACAATAATCAGAGGCAGATTATTTTGATTTCTTTGTATGTGGATGACATGATCATAACAGGAGAGGCAGATGATTTAATCAGAGAAATCAAAAGGCTTATGGCACAAGTTTTTGAGATGAAGGATCTCGAAAGCCTTCATTACTATCTGGGATTAGAAGTATGTAGAGATACTCGGCAAACTTTTCTTACCCAGGGAAGTATGCCAAAAATCTGTTGGAAACCTTTGGTATGGATCAGTGTATATCAACAGCGACACCTTTGCAGCAGAATCTGAAGTTGAGAAGTGACGATGGCACTAAAGAGGTTGATTGGCAGCTTGATATATCTTACAACAACTAGACCTGACTTAGCATACTCTGTTAGTGTGTTGAGCCAATTTATGTCAAAACTGCTTGAATGTCATGGGATAGCAACAAAGAGCGTGTTGAGGTAGATGTGTGGTACTATTAATTATGGTATTTTATACACTGACATATCTAGAGTTACTCTAGCAGGTTTTTCAGACTCCGACTGTGCAGGTAACCTGGATGATCGAAAGTCCATCACAGGTTACGCATTCAACATAGGATCTGGGGTCATAGCATGGAGTAGTAAGAAGCAGAGTACTGCAGCTTTGTCATCATGTGAAGCTAAGTATCAAGCATTGTGTGCAGTGACGTGTGAAGTGATATGGTTGAGAAGGCTTCTCAATGATGCAAGAAAAGGACATAAGAATTCCACTTCCATCAAAAGCGACAACCATAGTACCATTAAATTGGCACACAATCTAGTGTTCCATAAAAACACCAAACATATTGACACTCAGCTCCATTTTATCAAAGAGAAAGTACAATCAAAGGAAATTATTGTTGAATATTGTAAAACTTGTATTAATGGAGAAATGGTTACATAGTTGTAACGTATCTCTTTAGTTTAGGATTTTTTCCAAGAATTTAGGAGTTTGGTTGCAACTTCTTGATTTCTGAAGTTGTAGTTAAATGATGTAATCTTTCATTGATTGTAATAGAGTGTACGAGATTGATTTCTCTATTTTGTGAGTGTAGTCTCCAGGTGCAGGCCACACCTGTGAGCTACATCTCCTTCTTTTCAATTCTGTTCATATTTTATCTACTTTCTCTCGTACCAATATGATCCAAGAAACTGTGGATATTCCATTTGACTTAAGAACAAATATGATACAATTATATCTAAAAATCTAAAATATACGCTATGAGGGTTTATTTCTCTTTAGATTTATGGATATGTAAAATACTATTTATAGTGTATCCATGAACATTATAAGTAGATAAAAACTCACAAAACATAATTGACACAATATATATCCGAACAAATTTTCTCAAAGAAGACCTTGCTACACTCTTCTCTTTTTCCTTGAATAGTGAATGGATGCAAGTATAAGGAAGTAAGGTTTGTGGTCCATGGGATAATAAAATGCACAAATACTTTATGTTTACTAACTCTCCCCATTCCTCTCATCTATGGAACAAAATGCACTTGAAAGGAATGGAAACCCTTTTCCTCCTAGTCGTCTTGTTATAACTGAACACAACAGCCTACTAGTGGTTAAGTTTGACTCCTTCAAATCTTAACTAGAGTTACAATATTAAGTCTTTTAGATCATTCTTCATCAATATTAATTTGTCAGTCTATCTTCTATGAGTTATCAGGGATGATGTGTCAACCTCTCAAATATATGGTCGTCAAAATAGGAAGGTCAAATTCCGAGTGACATAACATTTGCATACAGAATCTAATTGAGGCAATTATTGCATCATTAGAAAGGTATTTGTGTGTAGAATAGCACAGATCCGTGACATGATAAATCAAAAAAAAAATTACCTTCAAAAAACACTATTTTCTTCCTCCAAACACTTTTGTAAGGTTTCAGACTCTAGTATGCCAAACTAGGTTTCACTGGTAAAAATGTTCTTGTGAGTTGATTCCTCCTCTTTTTCCAATCTGAAAGAATTGAGATGGATGAAAAACAATATAATGATCTAATATGAATCACATATATAGATATCAAATTCCAAATGTCAAAATTGCACTAGTACCTATATGTTAATATTTTTTTATGCTAATAATTTCCTTTTCTCATAATTTCTAGAATAAGGACGAGTCTTTTCTTGCAAATATCTAGGAGCATTTCCATGAATACTTGTAATAGATAAATAATGTTGGATACTAATATTACAATATTTTATATGAAGCTTTAAGTTCATGTTGTGTATTTTTTCTTACAATGACCTTTCTACTTAATTTTCGAATGAGTGCACAACTTCAAGACATCTAGGGTAGATTTCAATAGGGCAGTTATCAAAGGATACCACCATAACACTCTACTAAAAATATTGCCACAAAAAAATACACTATAGTTCTCTAGCTCTTTATATGAATTCTAATCATTTAGTCTAGAATAAAATTAATTGTAAATTAAAATAATGAATTCTATATCAAAATTAATTAAAATGATTACTTGAATCTTAATCAAAATTTTAAATTATATGAATATGAATATTAACATTACTAATAATTTTAATTTTTAAAAAATTTAATAACATTCTTAATAAAATTCTAAAATAAAATTAATTAAAAACAAACATAATAAATTGAAGAAAATAATTGAAATTATTTGAAATTATTATTATAAATGAAGACATGGTTGGCTAACAACATTCCCATTCCATATAGCTCATTCCTCTATTTATTCATTCCTACAAGATCTGTCTTACACACTTATTGAATTTTCCTAATGATGAGCCACGGTGGATGGCTTGAAACATCGATTCTAACAATTATAAATGTGATGATTTTGGAACAAAAATCTACACACTTGATGCTCTGTAACATTACTTGTTTCTTTGAGTTGTTCTCTTTCTCTATAATTGGCATCATTTATGGACTTTCATTATTTTGGGTAATCATGTTCATTCTAGATATGGGTATTGGTATGAATTCATTCTCACTTCATTCTACATGGGATTTTATACCCTTATAAAAAATGGCCTTGAAATCCTCTGAATGGCCAACCTACTCTAATGAAAATAACTAAAAGTCGTCTGACATTGTTTTTGCTGATGTAAAGGATGTTTAATGTACACTCGTAGTTTTAATTATGGAAAAGGAAGAATATATGTCTATTTCAACATGGTATTTAATGAAACCTTTGAATCTAACCCAAATATATTTTTATTCAAATTGAACTCTTTAGCAGACTAAAATATAGAAAAAATTCTTTGCTTCTCATTACCATATACAAGTAATTATAATTACAACTTTATTGAAGAAAGTACTATTAGAAATCTAACTTCCTTCGACATCACATATCATAAATGTAAATTCATACAATCCCTCTAGTTGCATCACCTTCACATCCATAATAAACAAATTTTCCTATACTTGGTTACACCTCCACTTCTTTGCAATAGGTATTGACTAGTTTTTGAATCTTTACAAAACCACAAAATGCTCTTATTTCGCTCAATCCAAAACAAATTGTAAATGCTAATTATTTTACAATTGATGAGAAATTTGAGACCTTCACCAACTAATGATACTTAATTTGGAGTTGGATATTTGGGTTACTAAATACTCTTCCCCTCTCGAACCAAATAATTTTTCAATTTCCCCTCCTATTTTTTTGGGATGGAATGTTGTTCAATCCATATTCCTCTTCTCTAAAATAGTTCTTCTGAAAATAGTTAAAAATAGTTTATTTGTGTGGTTGCTTCAATTCCATAAACATTTTAATAGAATCAATCAAACAGTTCAATTGGAGCCAAAATGAAGCCCCCAATTCCGTCAAGCTCCTCAAATTACTAAAAGGTGATGACTTGTCCAAGTAGAAGATATGGAAATGCAAAATTTTCAAATTACAATGGTTTCCAATAACACTAGAAATTCTCTTAAAATCGAGCATAACAAATGCATTTATTATAACAAGTGTCATTCCAATTCTGTGGCATGGTGATAAGTTTTCAACTAAAGTTTCTTGTACTTAACTCGATTACAAATTTTTGAAATATTTAAAATTTGAGTATTCCTAATTGTATGTAACATTCCTACACTAATTATGACCTTTATAAACAATTTATTTATTATTATTATTATTTATTATAATTGAGCATAATAGCGTAATATTTGATTGCTAGTAGAAACTTTGTTTTAGTATAACAAGAACTTTAGTGATGAAATTTATACATATTCTAATCATGGTGCCAAGGGGTATGAATAATATATTTAATGCTAATTGTGCATTAATACTAGCTAAATAACACCAAATTAAAATAAGCATATATTAATGCTTGGAATGAACTAATTATGAGTTAATGCTTTCAACAATTATCAATCAATTAATTATAGTATTTAATAATTTTTAATACTTGGAATGAACTAATTATGGGTGTTGTTTTCATTAATAATTAATTAATAATTACAATATTAATATTAATTAATGCTTGGAATGAAATAATTATAATATTAATAATTAATTATTATTTAATTCAAGGAAAATGTACTATAGGCCATATTTTAGAGGCGATGGGCCCTAGTGTGAACCACCATACCCATATCATCTAATTTAATGTTGAACCCCCAAGATTGGAAACACTATTGTAATATGAACTGTGCATTAATGCAAAGGTCACATTGTTCCAAATCGGTTCCCTTCTTATAAATCAAAGAGTAATGTGTTTAGGAAGGAAATGCAGTGAAAACAGTTACTTCTCAATCACACTTTGTACGTAGCTCTAAAAACTATAAATACACAAGAAAATTAGAACAAGGAATTTGATTTAGCTTTGTCGCATAATTTATGAGGAGAAACTAGCGCTAGTAATAGCTCAAGGAGAGAATTGTTCTACATCGGACTATTCCCACTAAATTCTCTAGTTGTACTCAACAATGCCAAGCTTGATTGTGGAGTTAAAATCAAAGAGATTATCAAATATTTATTGGGACTAATAAACCATTAGTGCTTGCTACTACTGTAAACTATCGATGCTTGTCGATGGGTGAGAAATAACCCATATTGTATGTCTTAAGTGCTTGCAGTTGGCTAATAAACCATTGGTGCTTGCTACAATTGAGAAATCACTGGTGCTTTCCATTCTATTGGTAATCGTCCTGCAAGAGATTTCACTTCCTTAGCTCGACTGGTGATCTGCCCATAAACTTCTAAGTCTCAAACTCTGCACCTTAGCACAAGTGTGGTGAGTTACAGGAACATAATTACATAATTTTCACGGTTGGGAGGTTAACGCAAAGTCATTGTCTAATCACATGTTGAAATTGACTCAACCGGATAAGTAACAAGATCTGGACACTAGTTATGAATGTTGAGTATTCGTTTCAATACCTCTATGTGAAATTTTTTGGATGTCTAATTTATTGTTTCTATTTTCATTTTAGATAATTCATATAGGTGCTAGTAATTTAGGCACTCATATGAATTGAATATTTGAAATTCGTGATACATTGATGTAATTTAATACTAATAAAATTGCATTTCCAAAATAATTTGTATTACTTGGTGACTCGGTTGGTTGTGACTCGCGAGATTCAGTTCTTTCGATTGCTGCTCCATTTACTGCTGTTCCATTTTACTTCCGTTCCATTTATTGTTGTTCCATTTCCTTTTTTCTGTTCCATTTTACCTTCTGCCATTTTATTTACTTGCCTTTGTTGTTTTGGTGTGAGAGAAGGTCCAAGGTTGTAGTGAGCCTCAGCAGACGCTGCCTAGCTCGCAGACCTATGGTCCATGCTCTAATTTCCTTTCTATCACTTTCTAGAGGGATGGGTTATTGCTTCCGTACCCTTGACTGATCAACTATCTTGAGTGATTCTATCTTTTGGGATAACTTAGTTACAGCTGAGCACTTTTTTACCTTTGTATTTTCTGAACGCTGTACTACTAAGCATTACTCGGACGAATAGCCTCGGATTGAGTTACTGTTTGCAATAACAAAACATTCCTGGATTGATTTATTAATGTGGAATAATTAGAGGTGTGAGAGACCCTAGTTATAGCTCTACATTTTGGCGTCGTTGCTGGGGAAAGAGTATAACTGTTTTCCCTTTACAGAGTAGTGCACAAATTTGCTAGGGGGGAGTTGGATCTCAAAAACGGAAGGTAAGAACGTGCGTACGGAGGATGTAAAAGCCCTGCTTCACCGTCCGCTCTCTTAGCAGAATTGCTGGTTGAATAGGATTTAGTAGTTTTTAGAGTGATGACTAAGCAGAAAAAGATAGAAAGGAATATCAAACCTCCAACCAAACCTGAAAAAGGCAAAGGGCCGGTGACCCTTGGCCGAACAACCTTCATAGACGAAATCTATAATAAAACTAAATCTCAGCCATCGGTAGGCCCCAGAAAGATTGATTCTAAACAGCCCACTAGCTCCCTTCAGGCCACAACATCACCATATGGAGACTTTGCTGAGGTGCATAGTCAGACTGATGAACAGGATTTTCAAGAAATTGAAAATTCTGTGTCAAGACGACTGCAGGAAGGGAATTTAAGCAACCTTTGTGAAGGAGAAGGGGAATCGGGGGAAATAGGAGAACCAAGGTCTCCTCCTAGAATAATCCAACTGTTAAATAGCCCAGATAAGGGGAGCGCGGTCAAAATTATTATTGAAGGCACCCCATTCCCTCAGATATAAATTCCAGATAAAGGAAGTGTTATTAAAACAATCACTGCCAAGGCCGTTCCTTCTCAACCTAGGAACACCCTCCTAGAAATTCCGGAAGGTTATTGGCATATATTTGATCCTATGGCGCAGAATCATCCAAATAATCAAACTTCTACATTGCAATATCCTATAGTGGATTCTGCAGCAAATGCGCCCATGAAAGCGATCCCTCTTTAGCACATCCCTACGTTTCATGGACTTACATCAGAAGACCCCAATGCATTCTTATTTGAATTCGATGTGCTATGTAGAGGATATGATTACACCACTGACCCCCAGAAATTAAAATTGTTCCCCTCCACTTTGAAAGGGGTGGCTCTGAGATGGTTTATGGGTTTAGGTGGTGGAGTCATAAACAACTGGGAGCAAATGAAAGAATCTTTCCTAAAGAAATATCATGGTTACTGTAGGTCGAGAGAAATAAAAGATGAAAATTTTCGAATGACAGCTAGACCAGATGAAGCTTTAGAAGAATACGTAGAACGTTTCCAGTATAATTTACAGAGATCCCCCTATGCATCACTACCTCTGCCTGATAATGTGTTGAAAACTGCATTGATTAGAGACATGAAAGAACAGTGGATTGAAACATTAAATATCATGGGAAAAGGGGATATTTATCAAGAGAACTTTGCTGACATCATTGATTTATGCATCAGGAGTTGAAGAGGCAGCACAAGGATAAAACCAACAGAATATGATCGGTTTGTCCGAGATAAAAAAATATTAACAGAAGGAGTAACACATGTATAACTTGGAAATCTATTACAAAATTTTAAAACTGATATTCTGGGGACATTAAATACACAGCTTGATATTTTGCAGGCTAAACAAAAGCAGATGGAGGCGGAACAAAATCTGGCGATTTTCTGCCCCCGATGTAGAAGAAAGCATAGCCACAAGGAATGTCCACTGGATGTAGTTCAAACATGTGCCATCTGTACAAAAGATCACCTCACTGAGAGCTGCCCCTCACTTCCTAGACAAAAGGCAGTATATAAGGAAGTGGAAGAAGAACCAGAGCCAACATACTTCGTTAACCAGCATCGCCAATGGCAACCTAGGCAATCTGGTATGTTTTCGGACCCAACGTCTTCTTTCCAGCCTCTGCAGTATAATGCTCAGCAATATAGTATGTGGCAAAACCAATCTCCACCCCCATTTCTGAACTGGTCATCACAACCGTTTCCTTCTCCAAATCCATGGATGAATCAAACAGGCCAATTCGGCTGGACAAATTTTCCCTACGCCCTGCCATATTGGCAGAATAACTCATATCCTCCGCAATGGATCCCCCCTACTTCACAAGGTTCACCCTGGAAGACAAATTGGCCAAAATCGACATATCAGCCAACAGGAACTATTCCACTCCCTCAAGCGACTCTGCCAGCCTTACAACAAAACCCCCAGTCTAATCTGAGACCGCAACTCCCAGCCCAACCCAATCCGAATCCCAATAATAGACCGGTCCACTCCCTCCAAATCATAGAAACATCAGAAATCGGACTTGACCTAAGGGAGTGCAATGATCTTCAGTTAAGATCTGGATGTATAATAGAAACAGAGGGAGACAAAACAATTCACATCGAAGATCAGTTACCAATAGAACAACCGTTACAACAAGAGGGTATAAATAAGGAATAGACCCATCATCAAGCAAGTACATCCTCTCCCCCTTTCCCGGAACGATTAGTCATACCACAACCAGTGCAATATCCAGACTTTGACATTCTGGGAGAGTTACAAAACCTGTACATAAGAATTCCATTCCTCCAAGCCATTCAAGACATTCCTATATACGTAAAAACTATAAAAGAATTGTGCATAAAAAAATCAAGGAGGAATACAACCATTAACCCAAGAGTCCAAGTAGTCGGTACTTTATCTGACTTGTTATCAGGAAAAGAGACACCCATTAAATATGAGGATCCCGCAAATCCAATTGTAACTGTTCAAATCTATGGTTAGACCTTGACTAATGCTTTAGTTGATCTAGGAGCTGCAATCAATATTTTGACAACCTCTACCTGCCAAAAACTCGACATTACATTAGTAGAACCTACTTCTACTTTGCTAGAATTGGCAGACTGATCTATAGTTCGACCGGAAGGTACTCTATACGATGTTATGGTTTCTGTAGATTCCTAGGAATATCCAACCAATTTCCTGATAATTAATCCAAAAACCCGACTCGATGGAAATCCGCTAATTCTAGGAAGACCTTGGCTTACTACTGCCGATGCTTACATTGGTTGTCGACAGGGAAACATGACCATAACTAAAGGACCAGACGTTAAAAATCTAGTTCTATATCCTCCAGCACAGCCAAGCCTTCCAATGATCAAAACTAACCAGCATCCTGTGTCATACCTTACTAACAATATCAGATCCCCATTGACTGTACAAAAGGCTTTAGATTTTAAAGACCAAACCGAAGATGATGCCATCAACAATTTTATTAGTCAAACTAAATCTAGATCTCACACACAGTGTTTCATGATAGAAGCAGCGTTTGATAGTGAGCTAGAAGACCCTTTGAAAGATGCACATGACCAAACAATACCAGTAACTGTCGTTGCCAACAGTAAAGTAGTGGAAATTGAACCTAGTAAGACTCTAAATATCAGTGCCAACCTTACACCGGACCAAGAAACAAAGCTCATCCATCTGTTACGAAAATATCAAGGAGCATTTGCGTGGGATTACCCTGATATGAAAGGGATTGATCCTCAATTATGCACCCACCACATCTATATAGAAAAATATGCAAGACCTATTCGTCTGCCGCAAAGAAGACTCAACCCCCATCTAAAAGAGGTTGTAAAAGCCGAACTTCAGAAACTTTTATCTATCCTATTTCCGATAGTAAATGGGTCTCTCCCCTGGTGGTGGTACCCAAGAAAAATGGAAAATGGAGGATTTGCGTGGATTATATGGAGTTAAATAAAGCCACATAGAAGGATCACTTCCCTCTCCCATTCATAGACCAAGTATTGGACACTTTAGCAGGAAAGTAATTCTTTTCTTTCCTAGATGGCTTCAGTGGATATAACCAAATTCAAATCGCCCCTGAAGACCAGGATAAAACTACCTTTACCTGTCCTTGGGGAATGTTTGCTTATCGAGTTCTACCCTTTGGCCTATGTAATGCTCCTGCTACATTCCAAAGGGTTGTCCTTAGCATCTTTGCAGATTTAATAAATGATGGACTTGAGGTGTACATGGATGACTTTACACCATATGGAGATGATTTTTGATCCAGCTTTAGATACTCTAGAAAAAGTCCTACAACGTTGCATCGCTACCAGGCTTTGTCTAAGCCACGAAAACTATTATATGATGATGACAAAAGGGCTCATTCTGGGGCACTATGTTTCAATAGCTGGCATCCAGGTAGACCCAACCAAAATCCAAATTCTTTTGCTTATCCCTACCCCCATTACTCAAACAGAGGTACGCAGTTTTCTTGGATTTTCTGGGTATTACAGACGATTTATAGAACATTACTCACATATTGCTTTACCTCTATATTCTCTAACTGGTAATGTACTATAGGCCATATTTTAGAGGTGATGGGCCCTAGTGTGAACCACCATACCCATATCATCTAATTTAATGTTGAACCCCCAAGATTGGAAACACTATTGTAATATGAACTGTGCATTAATGCAAAGGTCACATTGTTCCAAATCGGTTCACTTCTTATAAATCAAATATTAATGTGTTTAGGAAGGAAATGCAGTGAAAAGAGTTACTTCTCAGTCACACTCTGTACGTAGCTCTAAAAACTATAAATACACAAGAAAATTAGAACAAGGAATTTGATTTAGCTTTGTCACATAATTTATGAGGAGAAACTAGTGCCAGTAATAGCTCAAGGAGAGAATTGTTCTACATCAGACTATTCCCACTAAATTTTCTAGTTGTACTCAATAATGCCAAGCTTGATTGTGGAGTTAAAATCAAGGAGATTATCAAATGTTTATTGGGACTAATAAACCATTAGTGCTTGCTACTACTGTAAACTATCGATGCTTGTCGATGGGTGAGAAATAACCCATATTGTATGTCTTAAGTGCTTGCAGTTGGCTAATAAACCGTTGGTGCTTGCTACAATTGAGAAATCACTGGTGCTTTCCATTCTATTGGTAATCGTCCTGCAAGAGATTTCACTTCCTTAGCTCGACTGGTGATTTGCCCATAAACTTCTAAGTCTCAAACTCTGCACCTTAGCACAAGTGTGGTGAGTTACAGGAACATAATTACATAATTTTCACGGTTGGGAGGTTAACGCGAAGTCATTGTCTAATCACATGTTGAAATTGACTCAACCGGATAAGTAACAAGATCTGGACACTAGTTATGAATGTTGAGTATTCGTTTCAGTACCTCTATGTGAAATTTTTTGGATGTCTAATTTATTGTTTCTATTTTCATTTTAGATAATTCACATAGGTGCTAGTAATTTAGGCACTCATATGAATTGAATATTTGAAATTCATGATACATTGATGTAATTTAATAGTGATAAAATTGCATTTCCAAAATAATTTGTATTACTTATAGTATGAGAGCTATTTTGAATTGTGCATAATTTTTTGTGGGTTGTATGTATAGATACATACGAAACTGTATGCACATATGATTTATGTGTCATTTGAATAGTTTCCCTATGAATTTTAATGGATTTTAATTTTTTTACTTAATTGTGGTCATCAAATTGGTTTAAAGACAACTGAGAAATTTAATAAGTATCTTAAAAATTGGATGGATCATGCTTATTTTTTCTTTGTGGGCCTCAATTCTATGATTGGGAAAATGTATAAATATTTAACCACATAAATTCATGGAACAGTTGAAAACAAAACTCAACTTCAGAAAATGTGTGTATCTTTTTACGTTTAATGCTAGTATATGTATGGTTAAGAGGTGAGGAGATTGGATTTAGGAGACAACTTTTAGTAGTGACCCACCATTAAAATGAATGATGAATTGATCAAATTGTGAAATGTCAATTCATCATAAATAATTTGGCCTAGGCATAATTTTAACATGGACAGTTCAAACCTAGGCCAACTATTTATAGTGAATAAAATTCCAATGTGAATGAACTCAACCATGTTACATGTAACATAATTATATAATCATTTTGTAATTGTAAACTATGGGGCATGTAAGGTTTTGAATTCTTCGACATATAGACTTAAACATTTGAGTCCAAGTCACAAGTTTAATTCTATCGTAATTCAACGGTAAGACATATATTAGTGTTGGGAGTTGGATCCAATGGATTTGACTTGTATGTCCAAACTTGCTATCACTTGAGACCCCCGACCCATGATGGGGTGATCGGTGGGACCCTTGTGAAAAATAATTAATCTAGTTGACATGTTTCATATGTTTATTTTGGTTATCACTTAGGATCCTCAACCCTCGATGGGGCAATGAATGGGTCCCTCATAACAAAAAAATGGATCCAACAATTTTTTTTAAATGGTCATACTTGAATTATGTAAATTATATATTATGTAATACTTTACTTCAGGGATATACCCCTTGTTGGACAGATAATCGGCTAAGGGTTTTAGGCGTTGAATGTGAATGGTTAATGGTGTCCAAGTGTTGGGTCCCTATAATACTAGTGATTACCCCATTACTATTGTAGTTATACCCCTTATTTATATTTTTGTGCCCCTATTACCCCCATATTGTTATTTTTGTGCCCCATAGAATCCCTCTATTGTTATTTTTGTGGCTTTATATTATTATTGTTAGGTCGGCTGGATTATATTGTGACTCCTTAGACTCCTATATATAGAAAGAGGTTTTGTCATTTGTATCATCCAATAATTGTTCATTTATGTAATGTAAAGGAGGTTGCCCCCTCGAAGAGGCTGAATTCTAAGGTGTTGATCTATCTTTTCTATATTTTCTTGAGCTGGTTTCATAACATTTGGTATCAGAGCTTTGGATGCTAGGGTTTCGCTGCTCCAAACAGGTCATCGTTGTATTTTCGCTATAACGTTTTTCTGTGACGTTTCAGAAGTCGTAAAAAAAACCCATTTGAGAAGAAATAGCGCTGAACCTTCGGTCCGAATTTCAGAGAGTTTTGCACGATATTTGAGGAGATATGATTTGAGGAAGTTGGTCTTTTTGCAGACTCCTCAATTACATTCAAAATAGGTGACCTGGGGAAAATCGTCATAACTCTCTCTCTGAGCATCGGATTAAAATTTTGTAAGAAGGTAGAGAAAGAGGACGGACTTTAGTTTCTTGTGTGTATTTTGCAGATCCAAAGGTCGAAACAGTAACTCGTGGCATGTCATACAAGTTCGCTCTACTGAACTAGTCTATAATCAAGTCACTGTGGGAGATTTCACATAACTCTTCCTTGGAGAATCCAATTTGGGTCAGACTTGTGGCATTGGAAAGAGGATACAGAGGGCTACTACAGGTCACAAATTTAGAACTAGATAATCAGGATGTACAGAGATACATCAGAGGCAATATCGAGCTCCTACAAAGTGAAAAAAAGTGTGTAGATTTTCTTAAATTTTTGCTTAAACTTGGTTTGAAAATTTATTTTGAAGGAATTCAAAGGGCATAATAGAGCATTATTATCGGTAACTGATGCCCCGAGGAAAGAAAATGCAAACGCCTAGTAAGGAGCCTGGAAGCTCTAGCATGACTCATGAAGAAGAAGAAGAAATGCTATATGATATATCAAAATTACAAGAACAAGTGCAACAAGTATCAGCCTCACAAAAAGCTAACAGAAGCTAAGATAAATGGCATGGAATCTAAGATAAAGGGCGTGGAAGCTAAGATGGACGATTGGAAGACAAATTTGAAGACAGATATGGACGATTTGAAGACGGATTTGAAGACAGACATGGAAGAATTGAAGATAAATTTGAACACAAACTTGAAGACAAGCATGACATATATGAAGACAGATTTGACAAATTTTCTACAAGAAATACTTACTAATGGTGAAAAGGTAGTAAAGGAAACTCATGATCCGAAAAAAAGAAATGTTAATTATGATTCCATAGACTCTAATGTGGGATCGAAGACCCATCATATTCCAAAAATCGATATGAGGAAGTTTAATGGCAAGGATCTCGCAACATGGATATTACATATGGAGCAATTTTTCGATCTCAATAATGTGCAAAACACACAAAAGGTACATATTGCAACTTTATATTTGGAACCAAATTAGTTTGTATGGTATCAATGGCTTTGTTCTCGTAAACAAATTATCACTTGGGCAATTTTTACGGAAGAATTGACAGCACATTATGAGGATACAAAAAGCAACACTTTTTAGCCAATTGATAAGTCTCAAACAAAAGGGTTCAATAATGGAGCACATTGAGGAGTTCCAAAAATTGAACATAAGGGTAAAAGATATTCCAGAGGAGCATAGGATTGATGTGTTCATAGGGTCTTTAAAAGGATAATATCCAACACGTTGTTCTTCTTTGGGAACCTGATTCATTAGAGAAGGCATTCAGGTTAGCAAG
>APFE030920603.1:38157-80979 GCA_000404065.3 Pinus taeda | reverse complement strand
TGCCCCTATTGTCCCCATATCGTTATTATTGTGCCCCATAGAATCCCTCTATTGTTATTTTTGTGGCTTTATATTATTATTGTTAGGTCGACTGGATTATATTGTGACTCCTTAGACTCCTATATATAGAAAGGAGGTTTTTTCATTTGTAACATCCAAGAATTGTTCATTTATGTAATGTAAAGGAGGTTGCCCCCTCGAAGAGGCTGAATTCTAAGGCGTTGATCTATCTTTTCTATCTTTTCTTGAGCTGGTTTCATAACACCAAGAGAGCTTGGAAGATAAATGCAATTCTCACAAAATATATTTATACATAACATCTTTGTGAATAATATAGAAACTCATGATTATGTTTCAAATCTCATTGCACATTCCAAAAGTGGTATCAAAGCAACCGAGGCTTATGCATGTTTAGAATCTATCAGCTTTGCCTCGTTTCCTTTCAATTCTACATCTACCACTTCTATGCTCTACATGAAGTAGAAAAGCACTCCCTTTCTAAGTGTTGTTGAGAATTTCACTTAGAATAATATATTCAATGTCTAAAAATATTTGTATGAAAATTGGACAGGTGAAATTTTCATGTAAAAACGCTACAACTTGAGCTCCCTGAAGACAATCTTTACTCTAAAGACATTCCAACATTGTGTGGGAGAGGTTTTCCAAACTTTGATAGAGACAATAGGTGAAATATTATCCATGGCATGGCTCAAGTATGTCATGAACATGGTTCTTGGCTATAAATCATAATTCAAGTCATTGTTTCCTTACTATTAAATGCCCTTGTTTCATCCATACTAAATTGACGACATCATTCTCAATGGATCTACACTCTTGTACTTCTCCTTTGTATGCCAATTTTATATGAATGAAATCCTCAATGCCTCTCCATTATAACAAAATCTCATTTAATGTCGATGATGCCTTGAATTGGTATAAAAACAAGATAAATATTTGAGATAAGAGTAGACAAGTGATTTTAGGCTTGGTAGTCTCACCAACATTTAGGATTCCTTCTTTACTAGGAAAAATTCCATGTCAAATCTCACATTCCATTATCTCTATCCACACTAATTTTTCTTAGATAGTGAAATATATATATTTCCATTTAGTAATGCCCCTTCTCACTTTCTTTTACCAAGTCTTACTCTATTGTTCAAATTCTTGTTCCATGATTAGTTCATGTTCTTGAAAAACATGTCATAATATTTGCAAAAAGGATAAACTATTACATAAAGTTGATGTATGTGAGGCATTCTAGTCACCACAAGGTTATTGTATTATGCATGTTGAGGCATGCACTACGTAAATTTGTACATACATGGTGACCGGGAAATTGTTAGATTCAACTAGAGCTCATCAAAACTACGTATCTTGCAACTTCTCTTCATGGGCTTAAAGCATTAGTCATAGTGACAGATAGGAGTAATGACTCTGGTGATTCCTCATAAGAAAGAAGATTTTAAGAGTATATGATTTTAATATGAATTTTTGTAAGTAAATATTTAAGATTGACAATGGGAAAGATGCAAAATTTGAAGGAGTTCTTATTACACTAGTGTTCCATTTGTTGATAAAAGGAATAGACAAGACGAGACAAATACTTCAACCCAAATTTTTTAAAGTAGTGCACACTCTGTCTTTGTTTGTTGGCATTGAGCATTCTTCCTTCAGTTTTAGAAGCACTCTGACACCCTTCTTGAGCTTATAATTTTGAAGCCCTATCAATATAACATCTACAAGAGAGCCCAAGAAATAGTGATATTGTATTCTCACCTCATATCTGATGGGGGAATTCGTGATCAACTACTAGTTTCGAAAAGCCTAAACCACAACCTAAGAAATAGTGAAAAAAGGAACCTAAAGCCTTAACCATAATCAAAGTTGAAGCCAAATTCAAATTTATGTGTGTGATTCAATTTATGATCATCTTTAAACCAAAGTAGGGATCACTTCCTCTAACAAAAGACATGAGACTATAGCCAGATTTGGAATTGTTCTAGAACCACAATAAGTGTTTTGTAGTTGGTGATCAACCTCAAACCACAGTTGGTTGATATGTGAATGGTCTCCCTTTTCAGAAAAATAGGGAGCACTTACTCTAGTAGAAGATTGTAGCTTCTATCCAAATTTGGAATTACTCAAGGGACGATATCAAGCATTCTAGGTTGAGACCCTAATATTTTCCCTTTTCAAAGAATTAGGGATCACTTCCTATAACAAAATACTTTAGCTTCTAGCTATATTTGGAACTATTCTAGGAACTACATTAAGCATTCCCTTTCTGGTGGTCATCCTTAAACCATCATCGGTTAAGACCTCGAGTTCTCCCACATATACCATGACTTTAGAGAGCACAATAAGTCAGTTGCTTCCATGCATGTTGTGCATATTTGTATTGGATATTTCTTCTTGGACTGATATATACCTTTGGATTAAGGCGGGAATGTTGGACACCTAATCCACTAAGGATTTTGGTTGTGGAGTGCGAACAATTAATGGAGTCCAAGAGACCTTGGAGGATGAATACAATGGTCACACAATGTATTTATATGTAGCATCTTTATGAATAATAGAGCAATTCACTCTTATCTTTCAATTTTGGTTGCACATTGCAATGCCCCGACCCCCAATGGGGCGATAACTCAACTTTCCCTACACTTATGGATTTTTAAAATTATTTTATAAGCCTTACTTCATTGTTATAGTAATGTATTAGGCTAGTATGTGGCATCTAGTGGGAAATGTTATGTAAGAGTTAAGCCATTCCTCAAGGTTCTACTTTTGTAGTTCTATGTCACATACAATATCAAAGTAGGCCCCATACATGTCCAATTATTGTCATAGTATGTAGCCAAGCCATTTTCATTAGGGCCTAGACCCTCCAACCCCAATGTGGTGATGGGTGGTTCCACCTCCATATTAAGTGTCAAGACCTAGGGCTTATACCCTCTAAACTTTGTACCTTTTCATTTAGCTAGGCCAGCAATGGGGTATAAGGCGTGTAATGGCCCATGGGAGCCACAAACTTTGTTTTTTTGATCTACTTATCATGTTTACAATTTATGTAGTGTGTAAAATGTATAATTTCTTTATTGTATGTGAACAATTATTCACAATGTATGGCTCATGATTTGTATAATCCATGAAATCCATTAATTCATAGAGATATATATAGATACCTCTCTCTCTCACTATATATATATATATATATATATAATATATAATATATATATAGAGAAGAGAGAGATGAGAGAGGAGGAGAGAGAGAGAGAGAGAGAGAGAGAGGTATATATATAAATGTGTTGGAATAGGGATACAATAATGTTTCACATGTCATACATTATGGGGACATGATTTTCTTTGGTTTGTTTACATTTTAATCTATGAATGGAATTATTTATACATTCAATCATGACATGGACATAGTAACCTTCAAATTGTGTGTGTGTGTGTGTGTGTGTGTCTATATATATATATATATATATATATATATATGAATGTATATACACTTGCATTCAATGAGTATCAAATTGTTGTTGGAGAAACATTGGCCACAAGAATGATTAATTAAAAGGGGAAACCACATAGGAGCCAGATGGAATGCTAGTGTCCACATTGATAGCACTAAAGATATATGTTCTTTTAGATGAAATTTTCAATCCAGGAGATCATTGAAAAATTAACATCAATGGAAATATTTCACCATGTTGACCATGATGGCTATATTAATATCTAATTTTGCATGTTTTTAGAAAGTGAAGGTTTTGTAACACAATACATTGGTAAACATTGATAAATTAAAATTAAAATTGTGAGTTACATGTTTCATATAAGAGCCCAGGTTCAACAGTTGGACTAAATTGTCCTTGAAAAATGAAGATTCACAAATAAAATTTAAAAATACCTTAGAAATTGAAATTATGATTAATATGAAGGAATACTTTGTTAGTATTTTGACATGTTTTGTAGAAATTCATTTCGCATGAAATCTAAATAAGCCTCAAGTTTGAGCTAGTGAAATGTTGTGTTTATCTCAAATTTGGCTGGTGATTACATGTTTGTAACAACCCATAAGGAAACACACATCCCAACCAGAGTATCAACGATGAGTAATAGGATGGTGCAAGACAATATGGACAAATCCCCATATGATCAAGTGTTAGAATCCACTAGGGAGAGGGTGGAGGAAGATTCTCTTGATTGGATGGACACCCTCAGAATTCTAAAGGTCAAGTTAAGAAGTTGCAAGGAAAATAACAAAAGAATCGCTAGGCCTCAACAGAATTAAGTAGAAGTGAATGTGATGATCTTGCAAATCCTATTAGAGTTAAAAAGGAAAAAATAATATGAGATTAGTGCAGCTACCTAGACAAGAACAAATCGAGGAAAAGCCCCACTGAGATAGAGAGGAATGGATTTGGAGTTCGTTGAGTAGAAGATAGTAAATTGAAAAAGCATGAGCAAGCTAGAAAAGATAATGTGAGAGGAAAATATCCACAAAAGACCCTAGAGAGAAGGGCATATCACCCTCATCAATTATCAAGAATTATAGCTCAAAGAAATTATCAGAAAGGGAGTAAAAAAATCCAAATACCTAAGGAATTTAATAAAGTGAAACCCCCCAACTTTGATGGAGAGAATAAGATATTTGAAGAGGTGAAGGCCTGGTTATTGGGGATCAGGAAATGTTTTAGAGTATACGACTGCTATGATATGAGAACATGAAGGCGAGTGTAGAAATTTTCAACTTAGAAGGTAAGGATGTCATATGGTGAGAGGATTTGATTAACGTTAAAGAAATTAGAGAAAAGGATTTGTCATAGAATGAGTTTGAAAAATATTTCTAAGAGAAGTATATATTAGACAAGTACTATGATGATAAGATCAAGGAATTTCACCAGCTCACATTAGGATATCTCATTCCATATCAATAAACAAATACATTTTTAGAACTACTGAGGTATGTACCTTGTATAAAGGAAAGAAGAGTAAACATTTCATGGTAGCTTAGTGGGTTTCCTCAAGCATTTAGAGATAGAATTGAGTTTGATGAACACAAAAAATTGGAGGATGCTATCTAGAAAAGTAGTTACTATTATGAAAAATAAAATGTAACACTCACAACTAGATTGATTAGAAGAAGAAGGAATAGATAAAATTCAAGGGGAAAGGATTAGAAACCATTGGGCATGATCATACGGTGAAAGGGGGAAAACTCACCACTCATTCTAAAGGTGAATTCCAATGAATCCATCTGGCTAATAAAGAGTAACCCTTGAAGTGAGTAAGAGAAGAAACTGAGTGGCATAAGAAACGTCAATATTGAAATGTAGGGGAAACCACCTGCAAATGGAATTCCCTCAACCAAAGAAGTAGAATGAAAAAATGCAATGAAACATGGAATAGGTGATGATGGTGAAAGATGTGGCTCAAAGTATGCCTCTGATTTATGCTTCATTGCAAAATGGACAATGTTACATTGTGTAATCGAGATGGAATGTACGCTCATTAATCAATTAGTTTCAATTTTAATTGATCCAAGATACAACCTCATTTATATTAGCCCTAATGTCGTAAATTGCTACACCATGCAAAATAAAAAACATATCAAGCCATGGATGGTCTAGTTTTACATGGGGGCTAACAACAAAGTAATAAAAATAGTGGAATCATTCCACTTAGAATTGGATGGCATTGCTACAAACAAAAAACCTTAGTGTCCTTCCATTGGGTTCATATTCTGTATTAATCAGTATGGACTGGTTGGAATCCTACAAGATCAAGTGGATCATTGCAATAAATCATTGGAATACATTAATGATGAAGGTGATGGAAGAAAATTAGAAGCAAACGAGAAGATTATTTATGTCAAACAAAATTAAGTATTACAAGCAAATAACTGAAGACATAAAGGGTGTTCTCTTTTCATGAGTAAGGTACATAATGTAGCATAGGACAACAAGACTAAAATTTAGGATCACCCAATTTTACAATAGTAAAATGATGTATTTCCAGATGAAATACTAGAGTTATCACCTAAGAGAGACATTAATTTCTTTATCGAGTTGGTTCCTAGTTTGGTGCCAATCTCTAAAACACCATATTGCACAAGCACCCCTAAATTGGTGGAATTGAAATTGCAGCTAAACAAGCTTTTATATAAGAGGTATATCAGAACTAGTGTGTCACTCTAGGGAGCAATTATTCTATTTGTGAAGAAGATGGATGGAATGGTGTAGCTATGCATCGACTACTATTAGTTAAACAAAGAAATGATAAAGAATATATATCCACTTCCAAGGATTGACCACCTATTTTATTAGTTAGTAGGAGCTACTATGTTTTTCCAAAATTAATCTAAGGTTTAGCTATCACCAATTCAATATTAAAGAGGAAGACATTCATAAGATGACATTTAGAACAAGATACATGCACTATGATTTCGTGGTGGTGTCATTCTAAATTAAAAATTTACAGGGAACATTTATGTGCTTAATGAACAATGTGCTTAGTCAATAACATTCAACACATGAGGAATTTCCCTGTCAGAGTCATGATTAAACTTCTTTCTATTGTGATAGAAACTATACATGTTTCAATGGGTTTCTAGTTACCCATATCCATGGACTAGCCTAAAGTCAGTTTAGCCTAAGTTACCGAATATGTACAATATATATAATGATGGTCTTCGGTTGTTTTCTGAGTGATGATGGTTGTGATTAACAAACTGAGGAAAGGGAATCATTTGTATGATATGGATTTAGAAAAGATGACCTTTTAGGTGTGACTAAAACAAGGGACCAGTCTACCCACTATTAGGGTTTCTCCTATGCAAGGAGACTTTAAGAATAAAATAATCAAATGCAACCAATCCTATGATGCAAAAGAACAAAAGAGGGAACGACAAAGAGCAATATAGCCTCACCCTTGGCAAAGAGCTGAAGTGTTTCCAATAGGAAGGGGAAGAACTAGGTTTGATTTTAGGATGAATATTCACTTGCAAATCCCAAAGTAACTTGAAGATATACAAATGCTTCTAGCACAAATGCAAATAAAGGAACCTTGATAGATAACTACTAAGATGACCTTATTCACATACCTAAGATCAACAAAGTAATGAGTTCACTATAAAGTTTACATGAAGTGGAAGGAATAGTCTTCTCAACTTGATCCAAGACAACACAAGAAGAATTTGAAAAGATAAATGAACAATTATCAATATTTAAAAACAAATCCCATGAACTCATTTTCAGCTTTAATTGAACCTTGAAAATTCATAAAAATAACTTAATATATTAACATAGCTTCACAAATTTATAAGATCCATACAAATTATTTAACTTTTTTTTTTTTAAAATTACAGACTTTTTATATGAAAACGTTTTTGGTAACAAAAAAAAATATACTAATTGTAATTATTAACAGTTGTATAACTTTAGTAGAATATATATATATATAGTATATTAAAAAGAGGAGATTTGGTAATAGCTAAAAAAAACTTCAAAACACAAGGTGATGATGATGTTAATAATAAAGTTTGCTCTCAGCTGCATTAACTCACCATCATCTAATATATATGTAAAAGCTATTGATAAACAATCTTTATGAATAAATCACAATAAAAAAACATGAAATGTGTGTGTAATTTTCTTTTATTTTTTGTAAGTTGTTGAAATGAAACAAAAAGCACCATTATATTTATTGGACACTCGCTTCATTACTTCCATGTTGGTTATAAAACCGATGCTCAATAAACAATAGCAAGACTAAAAAAAGTTAACGTGGTTCTGTAAAAAGACCAAGACACTCTTCAGCATCGTACGGATGGCGTAGGAATGTGCAAACACTCTGTTACATAAGATGATTTGAGAATTTCACAGAAACAGTAAGCAAGATGAAGTGGATTGCACAGAATACTAAATCCAGACTCCCTCTACAGTGATTTCCAGATCCAATCTTAGTGCAAACAATTCCAGATCCCATCTTAGTGCAAACAATTTTATTTTTATAGGTTACAAGATTGTGAAAGCTTGATTCTCTGTCTGACATTCCCCCAAAGACAATAAGAATGATTTTCAATTACACACAATTTGACCAAATTTGGCCAGATTGAAACAATCTGGAGTCAGCATGAACATTGGGCATGAGAAGAGTTGAGACCAGCTGGTCATAAATTGTGGGATCTTCCTTTATGGCACAGCCACCGAGTCAAGCATTTCAAAATTCCATGCAACTTGAATGAATAAGCTGAATGAATATGCCAGTTTCATAACTATCTGCACGTATGGTCGATTCGAAAGCTCAGCTGTGAATAACATATACTTAAATGGTGCTAAAATCTAGAGACTGGCTGAGATGATGTTTTGTTACAGGTTCCTAGCAAAAAGGTCACATCAGTTAATTCATCATATTCCTGCCAACAACGCAACACAAGTTACAAACTTACAAGTATTAATTATGCGTGCGCAGACCCAAATGGTATATCACAAGTTTAATAAGGCATACCCAAATCATTTTATGCCATAGCTTTGAAAATCATCAAAGAGAAATATATGTATATGAAAACAACTATGTGAAACTATATATCAGGTAGCACATATATCGCACAACTATTCCATAATAATGTTATGTGATGGTTTGTTCCAAGTAGCATCATGGCTAGACAAGTGGTGGATTATCAATTCTCTTGTCTTACCTTTTCGTTCAGAGCTCACGTCGAACATTAAGTTGTGTTATATAATATTATAACCACCGCTTGTAGTATTACAATATTATAGAATATGATAACATCACTTTTGATTTTATGCGCTTTATATAATGCTGTTTGATTTACAATGCATTTTCGATGTCTTTTTACATATGGTTTTCGTTTCAAAATATATAGTATATAATATAAATAATAATAGTAATGTAATGATAATTATATTGGTTTAAATATATATATTTTATGGTGTACATATTTACTTATTTATAATGTTTGTTATTTGGATATGCAAAGGTATATTTAGCTATATTTACAATTGATTTGTGTTATATACAATATATAATAAATAGAACTAATGAATAATGAAAATTGTAAATTTTATGTATAGATAATAAAATTTATAAGTACAAAATTCCAAAAGTATTTATATTGTTAACTATATATAATAAATTGGAAAATGAGAACAATTACACTACTATATTGTAAGACGAAATGAAAAATTAAAATGGAATGAAGATAGAATAGAAGAAGGGTACTCAATTATTATGAAAAGATAAAATAAAAAATGGGGGTTGTTGCAGCTACAATAATTGGCGACACAAGGGGGAAGAAATAGTTATCTCTGGTTTTAGTTGATAGGATGAGACAAAAGTTTTCCAAAAAGATTTATATATTATACCTTTCCCAAGGGTCCAACACAAGAATGGAAAGAAATAAAGTGACTGCAAAATTATAAGACTACTAAAATACCTCATTCCAAAAGAATGAATCCAAATAAATGGAAAGTTTACTTTGAATTTAGAATGTTACTAATTGATAGAGAAAATAGCTAGGGAGTCATTTAAAGATTAGAAAACATATGATATAATGTTGTCTATTTATATAACAACACTTTTCTACCAGTGAGCGTCTATAGCCTCGACAGGGTTACTTGTACTTCCCACACATGTGTGCTTTCAACTCTCTTTTGACAACCCTTTTGATTATAATTTATAGAATTTATTTTAGTATTTCTTCTCTTACAATTGGGTGAAGAAAGCGGGTGATAGATAAGGATATGTATGGAAATTAAGATGGAAAGCTATTAAATATTTACCTCACAATATTTATTCTCATCTACCAAAGAAAACTAGTTGATATATGTGGAGGGGGATAGGAGGGATTCTAAATTTAGACTAATCACAACTCATTTATCTATTTTAATGGACTCAAATAACTTGAACCAATACTCTATGTTCCCAATGACAAATTATTAAGATATGAGGAGCAGGAAACTTATATCCAATTATAGATAAGAAGTGAGGATTTCCCTATGCAAACCAATAGGTGTATCTTTGAAATGAACACAAGAAAAAAGAGAATAAAAAACAAAAGGAAACAAAACTAAGTAAAGTCAAAATCAAACTATTAAGCCTCAAAAGGGCAACAAGACAAGATAAAGAAACAAATTCTCAAAATCATGTTTTGATATGTTGAGATGGCGATAAAGATGTCTTGTAGAGTTGTAATTAATAAGACTTTTCCAAATCTTGGATATATTGCAATCATGTTTACAAACTTGTTTACGATGTTATCACCAAGATATTTATATTCAGTCACTATAAATAGATAATCTTGTTAAAGAGAATAACTAAAGATAAAACTTGAAATGAAATCAAAATAACTATGTTTATGATGATCAAAGTCCTAATTCATTATTTCTTTATTCAAAACATGAAATTTAAGCAAATCAAATTATTCTAAAACTAATTCTAATCCTACCATAAACACAATTGGCATAAGGAAAGCTAATCAAGTATAGGCATAACTCCAATGTATCCATTGCATCATCTTTGTCCCTACAGTTAGAGATATAACATGTGTCAGTAAAGGAAGTAGAAAGTTTCTATAAGAATTAAAAATGTAAATATGTATGTCTACCCTTAACAAGTTATAAAAATACAAATTATGTATGATAACTTTCACTTGAAATTGTTTGTTCAAGAACATTTCCAAATGATCATAGAAGTTAGGGTGAATACTTGATCCCTTTTGAAGAGCATTCCAAGGAGAAGAAACTAGCAGGCTTAGTTAGGACGATATACCTTTGGATGTTGAAGCTTGTTGATAATTTTTAGTAGTATATACATGATTGTCTAATTTAGTGTCAATGAAATTAGAAAGAGAATTGGAAGACCTATGATTAGATTTGACACTAGGAAGGCAAGGAAAAGGGACTTTCTCATGAAAATATTTGATAGGAATAGGAATATGAAAATCATTTGGAACCTGATGATCTGATTTATAAAAAAATAAAAGGTTGAGTTTATGTACAAGAAGAAGTGGAAAAGTAGAAGATGAATCTATTGATCAAAGATCTAATCTTGAATCATTTTGTGTTGGAGGTGGTTCGAAACATTAAACTTCAAAATATTTTCCATCAATGACTTCTCTTTCTTGGAGATGATATAATTGAATTGGGTAAGTGGTGTCATCAAAAGGATAAGAACAATATTTATAATTATGCTTGATAGGTAAAAAATCTTCCTCGCGAAATGTATGCTCTTCTAAGAAAATTGAACCTATTGAAGGTAAGTTTTCATCAAAGAGATCCATCGTATCACTATGATTTGTACTCTGATATGAAAAAAGGTCTGGGTACAAAAGGTAGTGGACTTAAGAGTAAATGACATTATGCATATCCATATGATTTTCCTCATAATCGATTTGTTGACCAAAGTGGAGTGAAGGTATATCTTTTGTTAGAATTGAGTTTGTCTTCAAAGGAGGATTATCACATTGTTCATTATTCAGTTCCTAAGGTATAATAAGTCCCACTGAAACCACTTGAGGTTGATTAGAATGTTCAAAAGGATTACGAAAGAGATCAAAAGCATCTTGTTCTTCTGTATTTGATTTATTATATTTACTGAAAGAAGAAACAAGAAATTAAAAACATCATAATAAAACATCTTTAGAAGGAAGATTTCTGAGGGGAAATCTAAAGGAGAGAAATTTATATATACTATAAAATTCATTGATCGATTCATTTTCTTGCATCGTAAGCATTCTTATATTCAACCATAACCAAGGAAAATTTTAAGGATGGAAAATTCTCTTGAATTTTAAAAACATTGGTGAATCTCACTAGTCCCTAATATGCAAACTATAAAATGTTTATTGATATATTTGTAAAATCATTCAAATTTATAATGATTTTATATATAGTCTCTATATAATGTTGGCGATTTTTAATGTAAAATAATTTTATGTTCTAAAATTTGGGCGAACTATATTTTATAAAGATTGAAAATTGGCGAATCTTTTTTGTGGAAAAGTCATGGAAAATTAGCTCATTGGTGAACATTAGCCCCTAAAATTTTCCATGACCATAACTTATCATATTCATAAAATCGATGTGGTGAAAGGAAATTTTAAACAAAATGTTCCCAAGAATGTATGGATTTGTTTGGAAGTGTTGTATACCTTCCTCTAATGTGACCTATAAATGTGAGAGTGAATAACCTACACATCTCATTATTATTGGTGATATTAAAAGAAGTACATTTGACCAAAAATTGCGAAACATGATCTACAATAGTAACGACTCTCTTACCATGATACACTGGTCTAATTAGGGACAAGATTGGTTTATTGAGAAATCCTTTGCTAGATTTAGGTGTACCAAATCCATGGCCAAAGGGATGAGCCATGATAAAATGATAAACTTCCACAAATATAGAAAATTGTGGCCATCATTCTAGTGCCAGTTATGTTGATGCCTAGAAATGTTCTGACTCAATATGTGTGGAATTTCCTGGTTAGAGTCGTGTTTAAACTCCTTTCCATTGTGATGAAAACCTTGATTGTTTCAATGGGTTTCCAGTTATCTTTGTCCTAAGACTAGCCTAAATTCAATTTAGCCTAAGTTACCTAATATGTACAATATATAGAATGATGGACTTTAGTTTATTTTTGAGTGATGATAGTTGTGATTAAAAAATTGAAGGAAAGAGAATCCTCTGTATGATATGGATTTAGAAAATACGACCATTTAAAGTGTAAACGAAACAAGGGCTCAATCTAGCCACTATGAGGCTTGCTCCTATGCAAGGAGACTTAAAAAATAAAAGAATCAAATGAAACTAATCCTATGATGCAAAAGAATAAAAAAGGAAACCTATATTGACAAAGAGAAAGATAGCCTCACCCTTGGCCAAGATATAAAGTGTTTCTAATAGGAAGGGGAAGAACTAGGTTTGATTTTAGGATGAAGATTCACATGCAAATCGGAAAGTAATTTGAAGATCTACAAATATTTCTAGCACAAATGCAAATAAAACAGCCTTGATAAATAGTTACTAAGATGAATTTATTCACATATGTAAAATCAACTACATAATGAAGTCACTATAAAGCTTAAATAAAACGAAGAGAATAGTCTTCTCAACTTGATGCAAGCCAACACAAGAAGAATTTGGAAAAATAAATAAAAAATTATCAATATTTACAAACAAATCCCTTCAAGTCATTTTCAACTATAATTTAACCTTGCAAATTTATAAAAATAAAAGGACCTTTGAGTAACAAATACACACTCATAGATGATGGGATGCTAAAGTTCAAAGATTGATGATATATACCTTACGTGGAGGACTTGAAGAAGCTCATTCTAGATAAGTCTCTTAAAAGACCTTATTCATGTCATCATGAATATCATAAAATGATTATCACTATCAAGAAGATGTATTATTCACCAAGTATGAAAAAGGAATTCATGGAGTACATTGCCAACTTTCCAGAGTGTAAGTAAGTTAAGGTGGAATGAATACAACCAGTTGGACTATTTCAACCAATTCCAATCCATGAGTGGAAGTGGGAAGTCATATCCATGGACTTCAACACAAGTCTACCAAGGACACCAAGTACCATGATGTCATCATGGTGGTGATGGATGAACTGAGAAAGGCATCTCATTCAATACTTCTTAAGTCCACCCACAAGGCCATTCATATTGCACATATATTCATTAGGGAAATTTTTACGCTAGATGGCATACCTAAGAATGTAATCTTAGACTGTGATTCTGAATTCACATTTAAATATTGGAAATAACTATTGATTAGATTTGCAATATATATGGTATTCAATACAACATACCATCCTTAAGTGGATGGGAAAATCAAGAAAGTTAATAGGGTGTTGGAGGGC
The DNA here is from genome assembly GCA_000404065.3 of Pinus taeda. Classification (NCBI taxonomy): domain Eukaryota; kingdom Viridiplantae; phylum Streptophyta; class Pinopsida; order Pinales; family Pinaceae; genus Pinus; species Pinus taeda. The sequence goes on along the minus strand of APFE030920603.1, from coordinate 67,082 downwards.
ATTTTGAGAATGTATGTTATGCACCATCCTAAGTGGTCGGAAGAGTTTATTCTCTTAGTTTAATTTGCATATAAAAGTGGTTATAAGTACTTGTCAAAGATGAGCCCCTTCCAATATTTGTATGGTAGAAGGTGTAATACACCCATTAGGTGGGATTAACTAGTAAAGAGGGTAACTCTCAGAGCTTATATGTTAAAGGAGACAGAACAATATGTTATTAGTACTAGGCAAAAGCTAAAGAAACACAAGATAGAAAGAAGAGCTACATAGATAAAAATAAAAAATAAAAAAATAAAGAGTTTCAATTGTGGGATCACATGTATCTCCAAATTTAACCAAGGAGGAGCTCACAAAAGGTGGGGTCTTATGGTAAGTTGGAATCCAAGTTTTGCAAACCATTTTAGATTTTTGAGAGAGTAGGGTCAGTGGCTTATAGAATATCCTATCCTCCCTTCGATAAAGGCATGATGTATTCCACGTATGCTCACTGAAAACGTTTGTGTGTGATTCTAATCATATAATTGATTTGTCTGTGATAGAGGTGGAGCATGAGGGAGAGTTCCAACCTAAACCTTTTTGTGTCATAGACCAGAGGCAGATTGAGCTTCATAACAAGGTAATAAAGTAGGTAAAGGTGCATTAGAAGCACTTTGGACCTGATGAGGATGTCGATAAGATGAAATTTTTGTACCCTTTTTTGTTTAATATGCAATTGATGTAAAATGTTTGTTTCTATAAAAGTCAAATTTTGCTTTCTTTTCCATTTTTGTAAGAAAACTAGGGATGGTGTTCCTTTAAGGGGATGGGGTTTGTAACAACCCTTCTTTGATTATGAATTTTATAAGCATTTTTGTAAAATCGAGCATCACATCATAATATCTTATTACTAGTAGAAACTTTGTTTTAATATAATGAGATTATTACTCATGAAATTTATACATATTCCCATCATGGTGTGGAAGTGTATGAATACTCTATTTGATATTAATCATGCATTAACACTGTAATTAATTCCAAATTAGAATAAGCATATATTAATGCTTCGAATGAACTAATTGTTGGTTAATTTTTTTAATAATCATTAATTAAGTAATTATAATATTAATAATTAATTAAATCTTGGAATGAAATAATTATGGATTAATGCATTCATTTATAATTAATTAGTAATTATATTAATATTAATAATTTATTAGTGCTTGGAATGAATTAATTGTGGTTAATGTTTAATGATCAATTAATAATTATTTAATTTGATGAGAAGGGATGATATGCTAGATATCTGAGGGGATGGAGTCTAACAACCATCATACCCATCTCATTCAGTTTAATTTCGAGCCCCCAAGAACCGGAAAACCACTCTAATATGATCCAGGCATTAATGCAAAGGAGATATTGTTCGAAATTTGTTCCCTTCTCATCAATTAAAAGGGTAACATGTTCAGGAACGTAGCCTAGGGGAAAAGTGGTCCCTGTCAACCACACTCCAGATGCATTTTGAACAACCATAAATAAACAAGAAAATTATAATAGAGGGTTTCATTTAAATTTTTTGATAATTCTTAAGGAGACACTAGTGTTGGTAACAACTCATAGAGAGAATTACTCTACACAATATTGTTCCCTCTAAATTTTCTATTTGTACCTTATAATGCCAATCCTTAGTGTGGAGTAAAATTGAAGGAGATTATTGGGTGCTTCCTAGGACTGATAAACTATTAGTACTTGCTAGGACTGATAAAACATTAATGCTTGTCCTTGGATGAGAAACCACCTGTACAATGAATCTCAGGTGATTCTAATTAGTTGATAAATGATTGGTGCTTGCTACACTTGAGAATCTACTAGTCCTTGGTATGTTGTTGATAGACCACATGGTAGATATTTCACTTCCTCAACTCAAGTGGTGAATTGCGAAGAAAATTCCAACTCCCATACTTTGGGCCAGCAATGGCGTGGTGAGTTATAGGAACTGAATTCTGTAACTTCCTACATTTGGGAGGATAATTTGTAAGCCCTCTTCGGTCACCAATTTAAATCAATCATCCAGATAAGTAATAATATCTAGACATTGTCTATGAATTTCAATACCTTTGTGTGAAATGTGTTGGATGTCTAATTTCTTATTTCTATTTGTATTTTCGATAATTAATGGAGGTTCCACTAGTGTATGAACTAGCATTATTTGATTATTTGAAATTCATGAGCGATGATGTAATTTAATAATTCTCAAATTACGTTTCCAAAATCATTTATATTACCTGTTGTATGGGAACGAAGTCAAATTTTGCATAATTTGTGTGTAGATTGTATGTATGGATACAAATTATTTTTGTGTTATTGGAATGGTGCTCATATAAGTTTCAAGTTATCATCAAAATGATTTTAATTGTTTTACTTAATTGTACTCACCGAATTAGTTTAAAGGCACATGAGAAACTTAATAAGTATGTTGAACTTTTTTTGTGTTGTACTCTACGTTCCTTTGTGGGCCTCAAAGCTATGATTTGGTGAATGTATGAATATCAAACCACATAAATTCATGCAAGTGTTCAAACAACACATAACTTCACCAAATTTGTGTGTCATTTCTTTCTACATTTAATGCCCATATATGTATAATATGGAGGCGCGAAAATTGGATTTAGGTTGTAACTTTTATTTGTCACTCATATTTAAAATGAAAAAATGAAGTCACCTACTAAAACTAGGCAATTGCAATTAATATTAAATTCATCGTTAAATAATATGGCCCATGTTTAATTTCAACATTGTTAGTTTGGCTATAGGCCACTTATAAGTTGAATAAAATTCTAGTTTAAATAAACTCACTAGGTTTCATGTAACATAAATATATAATAATTTTTTTCATTTTAAGCTATGAGGCATGTATGCTTTTGGATTCACCAACATAGAGACTTAAATATCTTAGCTAGGGCTGCAAGTTTAATTGCATCATAGGTTATCAGTAAGGAAAACGTAAGTGTTGGGAGTTAGATATGATGGATTTGATTTGTATTTCCATACTTGCTATCTCTTGGGGCCCCCAACCCTAGAGGGGGTGATAGGTGGGACCCTCATGACAAACATTTAATCCAATGGACCTGAATCATATGTCTATACCTTTTATTTCTTGAGACCCTTGACCCCCAATAGGGTGATCGGTGGGACCCTCTTAACAAAAAAATGGATCTCAAAGATTTTGTTAAATGTTCGTACTTGAATTTGATATATTACATATTATGTAAGACTTTTCTTCAGGGTTGTACCCTTCACCCTCGATGGGGTGATGGGTTGATTTTCCCTGCACTTATGGATTTTGAAAATTATGTTATATACTTGACAATTGTGTTGTAGTCATGTATTCGGTTAGTGTGTGGCATCTGATCAACAATGTTGTGTACGATTTAAGTTGTCCATTAAGGTTTCATTATCATAGTTTGTCACCACATACAATATCAAAGTAGGCCCCATACATGTTTGGTTATCAAATAGTACAAACTCAATCCATTTGTATTAGGGAATGGAACCCCCACCCTCGATGGGGTGATGGTTGGGCCTTCCCTAGTACTAAGTGTTTAAATCCAAAATTTTCATTCCTAAATACCCTTTTTGGACACCATTTTCCTACCTATCACACTCTTTCTTCCCCCTAAACCTATAATACTAACCCTAGGTGCCTATAAATAGTATGAAAAGGTACACTATGCCTAATATCTCAAAATTATATGTTTATAAATAGATTGAAGTGCTTTTAAAGGTTATTTCTACTAATGGTAGAATGTCAATTCACTTTTAGTGCTAGTAGGATGATTTTGGTAGTAATGGAATCTTGAGCCAATGTGAACAAACTCATAGATATCAATGTAAAAGGGATCCATCTCTAAGTATACAAAAACAATTTACATAATGGAAACTACCCTCTTAGCATCCATCCATTTCCTTTTTGGTGGTTTCAATGTCAAACAAGGATTTGAAGATTTGATGGCATGACAACCTTAACCAAACTCTATTCTCAACTATAGTTACAACTTATGTGGTATTTGGTTGGACACACCATGGTTGCAAGTGTTCTAGTAAAGTTTATAGAGATGGGAAAAATATTCTAGTTAACATTTCGGCTATTCTAAGAAGCTCCACCCTTAGATCCAAGGATCAAACCTGATCTTCAAGCTAGGGCCTTTCCAAAGGCATGACTAAATGTATTCACTATAGTATGAGATTGCAATATTTATAAATACCCTCATGCATCTCGATGAAAATATTTTTACTGAATTTAATTGGTGTTGGTTTCACTCTCATACTATTGTAAGTTTGTGTACACGATTTATGGAAATAGAACTTATGTAACTTGACTCTGATTAATATGAAAGATGGCTTTTTATCTATCATTTTATGGTCACTTTTGATTCTTGAGACTATAACATAGCTTGGTGCTACTATGGGAAGGCCCCTCACAGAAGATTTTTTGTTGTAAAGTATTTTATTTTCCAATCATTACTATATTTCCTAAGATCTATTGTATTTTATATGCATTACGATAAACAATATTTATATGGTTAAAAATAGTATAGTTGTTGTCATCTCTATTGTGTATGGATTGTAGGTAGAGTAATTATACATGGAGGATAAATTTTATACAATCACAACCTCATTTCTTGATTGTTATCATTTTTCAAATCATGTTGAATCAATGTTCTTTACAATATCATTTTCAAAAGAGGGTTTCATGGTATTTTGAAAGGGGTATTATTATCCATAAACTTGTTCCCATTCATATGAGATAGTGTGAGATTTAGATTATGTTTCATAGATTGATTCCGTTTGGATTCTTTATAATAAATGATATCGATATTAGGAATATCACCTATTGATTTGTGATCACTGGGAATATTTTTATCTTAGATTTGACACAGAGCTAGGGTTTGGGACATAGTACTCTTCCATACTCTGTAGTATACTTCCAGGATTTATATGGTCTTTTATGAGTCCATAAATCAATAGCTATCTCTCTTTGTTGAGCATGGATCGTGATCTAAACTCTACCTCTTTCATTTAAATACTGATAATATATGTTTTTTGTAAATTATGTCTCACTTATATGATGTGTTCTTGAATCCTACATAGAAGTGTCTTTGTTCCTGGGCATAAAATCAATATCTTTCATTTGGATTTTAGTATGATAGCTAGGGTGTAACTTATCTTCTAAAGAGATTATTGTGTAATGATTTTAATGAATATACATTGTTTTTTTTTAAAGGATTGTGAATTATTTATTTGTTAAATTTGGTTTCATATATATGTAAAGATTTGGGATTGAGAATAGGTTTTAGACTTATTCTAGAAATCTTCCTCTAGCAACTAGTAATAAATAGTCAAGAAAACTAACAAATAGTGATTAGTGTTATATTATCGTATGATAGCTTTATGTGATATTTTGTTCCAGCATTTCATTAATATGTTTTTTCATTCATTTCAACATTTGGTTTTTGAGAATTTAGGACTAGAAGTAGAAAATTTCATCATTTATATCTAACCAACATTGCGTACTTGAAATTACCCATGCGATTTTGGACTGATCAGGCATTCGAGGAGGTCTCGGGACTGCAATGGCACCGTGTGTGAGGGTTCACAACACAGTCGCACACACAAAGGACAGATCCACTCATTCGCAGTTAGTCGGGTTTCCTTGCAAGCATCTGTGCGGCAGATGGAAGAAACACCAGGCAACTTTTCCTGCTTTCGCTCCCGCGGTCGATCTCCTGGACAGGGCACCGACAACCCTCACCCAGACCCTCCTGATCAAGACATTGGGTATACAGAAAAACCCCTGCCTCCATTTGACTAGATGGGTGTGCAGTACCGAGATCAGGGATCTCGCAACAGATCCAAAACACGACTGCAAGGGTGTAAGGGAACATGAGAACGGCAAAGCATCTGGATCTAGTACTTACAGATCACACGACAACTCTATAGGATGCTTTGGATCTGCCGCATTACAATTTGGATCTGCTAAGACAGCACCCAGAAAACGGCTGTTTGGAGGAGGTTGGTTCTCGTACACAGTGGGACGAGGGTTAAACCCTGGATATGCCATCCTCCCGCCAGATCCGGTTTACAAATCAGAGAACCAGGAACTAGATAGGGTAGTTCCACCTGGATTCAAAGAGGAACAACCAGATCCAACAAAACGAGGTCTCCTTGGGACCGATCTACTTTGCAAGGACGCAGACCCGATCCAGATTTTCATCAAATCGATTGAGGGCAAACACTTCTGCATGCAGCTCAGTAAAGGAATGAGCATCCATGTGCTAAAAAAATAGATCCAAAATCACCTTGGAACCCCAGCGCAGCAACAAAACCTCATACATTCAGGCCACAGTCTACAAGACAACCAAACTCTACAGCACTACGGAATTGCCAAGGATTCAACCATTATTCTTAATCTTCAACTGAGAGGTGGAAGCATTGGAACCAGCTCAAAAAATGAAAGCTCCTTTCGGGATGTAGCAGGAAGGGGGGAGAAAATGGAAAACAAAGCAGCTCCACCAATAGAGCTACCAGGACCCTACATTGTTGAACAAACACCAGATTCACTAATGCTACTAGTCTCCATGCCAAAGGTAACCACTCTATACTCTGATTTGTCTAAAACTGTAGTCATTTGTAGATTTAATGGTTTCTGGCCAAAATCAGATGCCCTGCACCAGTGGATCTATACAACATGGACCACAAACTGTGAAATTTACCTATGCCCCAAAGGGTACTTCATAGTTAGATTCAATACAGAACAAGAACGAGACAACATTATCAAACAGGGGCCTTGGTTCTGGGGCAGTGCTGGCCTATTTCTCACCCCATGGTTTTCTGATTTTGACGCCAACACAATGAAAGTCTCAATGATGCCTATGTGGGTAAGGCTACATAGCCTTCCTCTACACTTTTGGCATCAGAAAGTATTAGCTGCAATTGGGAATACCCTGGGGAAATACCTTAAAATGGACAAAGACAGAACTATCAGGGGAATATGCACATTCGCCAGAATATGTGTTGAAGTGGATTTGAGTGAGGGACTACCTGACCCATCACACTGAACTTCAATAACTCACAATGGATACAACAACTAGACTATGAGAACACAGTGTTCCGGTGTAGGGGATGCATGCAAACAAGGCACCTCCAATATGATTGCCCAGCTGCTCGAAAATACCCCAGGAGAACCAAGAAATAGCAGAAAAAGCCTAAGGGCTGGCAACACACTGACCCATTGGAAGAAGAAGATATAAATGAGGAACCTACAGAGACCCAGACAGAACCTGATCATCAAATGAGACAGACATATACACAGGGGGAGAATGCCCCAACTACTCACTTGGGGCCACACTATACAAATCTGCAACAAGAGCCACAAATGGAAATAAGCGGCATCAAATGAACCCATGGATCAGAGGGCTCAGAATCAAACAAAGAACTTCAACTGATCCCCATGGAAAATCAGCTAACCATTATTACTCCCACTCCCGACACTGGTGGTTGGCGACGTGTGGAGAAGAAGAAAGGTAGAAAAGTTTAGTCATGTTGGATCAGATTTCATATTCTCTTTTATTTTCTCAATTTCTGTAGCTTCCTGACATTACAGGAACAGTCATCTGCAAATTTTGTGTATTGTTCTTTGCTCGTTGCCTGTTAATACAGGAACAACCATCTGAATATGCCCCAGGCATCTACAAAATGTAATTTTATTAATTTGAATAAAATTACGATTTTCTTCTTACGGGGAAAAAAAACATTGCGTACTTGAACACTTTCCTGAGAAAAGTGTAATATAATATTCATGATCCAAGGAAGGAAATTTAAATAAAAGGGCTAGATAGACCTACCTAAATTTCATGTGTATTTTGTTTCAGTTTGAGCATTTGTTCCAACATTAGAAGTGAGTTTAAATTCCTTTTCAATAGTAGAATAAAAGTTAATTAATTAACTATTTTCAAGAAGGAATTAATGTTCATGTTCACTGCAAATATAGTGTTTACAAATCACTAATTTACATCACTTATTGACTTTGTGAATGGTTTTTAATGTGACATGAAAATATCCCATCATTTTTGGTGCTCTTTTAGGTGATTTGTAAAAGGTAATGATATGTAACTAGTTTTTATTTTTTTAAATTGTTTTCTTTAAATTCGATCAAATAATTACCAATTTGGAGAGGAGAGATAGTAAGAGACAAAGAAACATATTTTTAAAAATATGCAAGCAAGGTTCTAGCTTTCCAAAACCACTTTAGTGTATATTCCCAAACCCTTTTTAGTATGAGTTTAAACGGTTAAACTAAGAGATATAAAAGGTAGGTTTTGTTAAATTAACTTCAAAAACTCCAACTAATTTATTTGGTTGACAGAAAAGCCCCCTACTAATCTAGATGACATATATGAAGGTAGAACTCGAAAGGGAGAATCATCCACATGTCAATCGAATCTTGACGTTGTTCTACTTTGGTGTCAATCGATAAAAGACAAAATGTAGAAATACCAAAAGTGTAAGTGAGCTAAAGATCAATAGGTGTTTGGAACAATTCTTGACTTTGTATTATAGGGAGAGGTATCTCAAGAACACATTACCAGGTTCCTTGAGTCTCCAACAAGTGTTTTTTCATCACAAATAGACGATAAAGTTGCAGTAGAAATAACAGATGCATGAGATGAAGACAACATCCCCATTCACGAGAATCCAATTGTGCAATCACTTCCATCACTAACACACATTGAGTATTGTTTATTTGGTAACATGAAAAAACAACATAAAAATGAGGAGTTTATGAGTGAAACCACTTTCGGATTTTCTATCCTTCATGGAGAACCACATGTCGACATGAAAATCTTCTCTCTTTCTATCTTACCCAATTTTCGAGGTATGACCACAAAATACCTTGATGATTTTTTTTCTTAAATTTTAGATTTTGTGTCGGTTACAATTATGTGGATGATGCTCATAAACCAAATTTATTTCATGCAACCTTGAAATATTTTTCATTGACATGGTGCATGGGATTAAGAAAATATAACATCAAATTTTTGGATGATATAAAAGACACGTTTCTTAAAAAGTCCCAAGGCTATTGTAGATCCAAAGACAAAAAAGTATATATTCAAGATGCAACATTAAGAATACAAGAGCTTAGAGGATTATCTTGAAAAAATCTTGTATAACCTCTAGAATACTAGGCATGTTGCTCTTTGTGATGATGCAATTAAGACATTTTTTGAGAGGAATATGATATCTATATATATATAAGTTAATGTTCTAGTGATATTTATTATATAGCTTTTAATGAAATTTGTGATTTATGTAAGAGGTACTCAATAGGTAGTGTTAAGTAAGGAATAAGTGATTCTTTCTCTAAGATAAGTAAATAGGTTGTGGGAGGAGTAACAAGGGTTGAATTAAGAAATTTACTATATAATTTTAAGGCTGAAATGTATCTTAAGACTATCTCAAGACTGAAATTTATTAGTTCATAATTTCATAGTTAGAAACTTAAAAAGAAGTAAAAGGAAAATATTCCTTCACCTTTTTTTTTCTCAATGTAGAAATAAAAATCCTTTGAAAGAATGCCCACCAAATAACATCCAAGTTTGTGTAATTTGTGTAGAAGACCGTAATATAGTAATATTACCCATGCTTTCAAGATTGAAGGTCATTTATAAAGGAAGTGACAAGACATCAAAATCATTTACACTAAAGAGGCAATGGAAGCCACATATGAAAGGTATAAAATAATATTTTTCTACTCAATTTTCTCCATTTTAATTCACAATCAGATGTTTCAATACCTTGGCAAAATACCTAGCCTAAGAAGCTCACTGACCTCAACAACCAAATCCACCATGGAAACATACCTAGCCCAAACAAACAAATCAGCTGTGGAGACATACCTTGTGCCAACAACCAAATCAAGTACAATGGAAACAACAAAACTTGAGGGAAAATATATCTCCACAACCTATTCTAATGGCTTATCCTCAATACCCATAATACCCCCCACAAACTCCACACACATGTCCTACTGCACGACCACAACTGAATAACCCACCTTAGCCTATAATACCTCAACTACCACAATTAACAACAAGCCAAGACCCGCTAGACCATAATTTCCTATACAGTCGCTTCGTAACCCGTATAATAAGCCAATTTAACCTCTTTTGGATTCCATGTTACATTCCTTCCCCTCATCTGTAATTACCCCTATACCATTATAGAGAGTACAATTGATATCGAGGAAGGTTCTTGAACCAAAAATGTCTCTTGTCATCATTCAAGAGGAATTTGAAGGGGAGGAATCTCCCAATCAAATGACTCATGACTACTAACCTGAGATAGTAAGTGTTCCTATAAATCAACCATCTCTACCTTACAACTAGATCAACCACAAGCACCGCAATCCCTAGCCTTTCTAGAAAGGTAGGAAATGGAGAAATATATTGCCTGACTTGAGTTTGATCTTGAAACAAAGTTGAAAAATGTTTGTGTAGAAATTCCCTTACTTTAGGCCATAAACTATGTACCAATATATGCAAAAAATATAAGGTAGGTGAAAACATGGAGCTGGGTTACACATTTCAGTGCAATGAAGGTGCATTTTCATGAAAGAAGGATGATAAATCGAGCAATTTTAAGTGCTCGATCGAGAAATTTTCAAGCACTCGATTGAGCATTTAAAAAAACCCTCAATCAAGCTCATGTATAACCTTAGGATAGGAGCTCGATGGAGCTTTAAGGATTGATCGAGCCGAAAGCTTAATCAGGCCTTAAAGCTAGAAATTTTAAAATTTATGTAAATATCAATAATGACATGAAAAATTTAAAGTTGTAAGTGTTTGATAGTTTTAAAAAATCAAGTGTAATTACTAATTACATTTGAATAGGTGATTAATGATGGTGTGCATTAATTTCTCATTACATTTCTAGTGTTTTGGTTTATAGATTTGAAAAAGGATTCTATCCCACTTGCAATTGAAATTGTAATATTCTTAATTTAGTAACGTAAAAATTAGTTACTATGATTTAATCTTCAATGTTATAATTTAAATAATAAATTCATTATAAATATAATTTAATTAATAATATAGAAAAGTGTTATTCAATTTTGATTCATAAATATTATAAATATTTTTTATATGAATAAGTGTAACTCCAAAGTGTGAATTTGATGCTACTAGAAATGTATGTTTTATAAAGAAGAGTTAATAAACATGATTCCCTTCATAATAATCATATATATTAAAGTAAAACTTGTGTGTGTGTAGTAGTATCCACTTGTTCAAGAGAAAAATGAGGTAGTTGTAATAATTGTAAGTTATAATTGAATATAGTTGTAATGAATGCAATGATATATGTGGTTATAAATGTCTCTCAACCTATAAAATGTGATTGCAATCAATTATGTTCTTAGTCTATGTGGAGCACTTGAAAGGTATGCTTTTGAAAAGCAATTTAGTGGCTTTTCAGTAATATTTGTAACCTTTTTTGCATTGTGAATTCAAAAGAGATAAAGGATTTTAATAAAATGTGCAAGAATTGACAAGGGAAGCTCAATTACTAATAATTGTCATTTTTCTATGCAGGAAGAAGTGGAAGCAAGGAGTTGCCATCCAAAACCGAAAAACAGAGGAAGAATAACTGTTGTCCCTCTAGAGGGGAACCGGATGCGAACAAGATCGAGTAAATCATAGCTGAATAACCCAGGAAAGGAAGGAGGGATACCGAGTCGGCGAACGTGAGAAAGAAAACTAAAGGATTAACTGATTGGCGAATCCATCAGGATCTTTGATCCTGAGGGATCGCTGTTTTACTTATCTTTGTTATCTAGATATCTCCGTCGTTACTCTTATATAAAGGAACAACGTCATTGAGGAAGGGGACGACTGATTTTGTAATTTTCGTTTTTAGATAAAACTTTGATCATCGAGTCTCACTGAGACCTGATTTATTATACATTTGTTGATGCATTAATATAAAAGACTTGGTGTTTATTTCATCTCTGTGTCTGGAGTAACCTAAGGCGGTGTACCATTGGCAGCTAAGGGCCCGGCTCCGAAGGACACTTGCTTTTGTATCATTATACTGTGATTTATGTGTGGTTTTCTTATCTCTATTACTTGGTAATCTGATACATCTTTCATATGATATGCTATGCTCTGTTATGATCAATATATTAATGATTTTTCCATGTAATGACTCTACACTATATAATTGGATCTCTTCAGAGTTGAATTGCGTCTTTAATCAGCTATTTCTATGACAGAGCGTTGGTATGAATGTTACTGTCATTGGATCCATGTGAAATAATACTTGCTGGAACTTGAAAGTAATGTTACTCTGTTTAGAAACATAGTTATATCATCCTTCATTTTCAGATTACTATATTAGTGTGAAGCATGTATATATGGTTGATTATTGATGTTCCATAATTCATCAATGAGTGTTGTTCCATAAAGTATATTTTATCCAGTTTGCTTGAAGAGAAAATTAGAGTGTGAATCAGTTGGTTTTGACTCGCGAGATTCAGTTCTTTCGATTGCTGTTCCATTTTACTGCTGTTCCATTTACTGCTGTTCCATTTCCTTTTTGCTGTTCCATTTTACCTTTTGCCATTCTATTTACTTGCCTTTGTTGTTTTGGTGTGAGAGAAGGTCTAAGGCTGTAGTGAGCCTCAGCAAACGCTGCCTAGCTCCCAAGCCTATGGTCCATGCTCTAATTTCCTTTCTATCAATTTCTAGAGGGATGGGTTATTGCTTCCGTACCCTTGACTGATCAACTGTCTTGAGTGATTCTATCTTTTGGGATAGCTTAGTTGCAGCTTAGCATTTGTTTACTTTTGTATTTTCTGGACGCTATACTACTAAGCATTACTCGGACGAATAGCCTCGGATTGAGTTACTCTTTGCAATAACAAAACGTTCCCGGATTGATTTATTAATGTGGAATAATTAGAGGTGTGAGAGAACCTAGTTATAGCTCTACAGGTTGCAAACAACACATAATCCTAAGTGATGATTTTCTGATAAAAATATGGAAGATGGAGGAGATCAAAGAGCAGAAATAATGGAGAATAAATAAAGGTTTCAGGCCTAATCCTAATGGGCACATTTCTTATCAAATAGCATAAGTAAATTTGTGCACATTACAGCTACTTAAGTAAATCTATAGCTAACACATGTACTATTACTACATTGTTACAAATATACAATCATGAACAAGGGTGGAACGTGCAACGTCATTTCACTATTTCAAAGGGAGAAAAACATACATGAAGTGATAAACAAAGGTGGCAACATTTTTCACATTACCATGATTGGAATGACCAGATAGTTCCATTAATCTTCAAAATGGGTCCAATTACCAGTCCATTACATTCATGAGTATATCGCTCAAGTCCCTCATGAATAAACAACTTACAACCAAAAATGGAATTATAGAATTTGACCATTGCGAGTACAGAATTTCGGAACCAGTTTTAAGTGTTTCTCCCCTTATTTATAGAGACAAGGGGGATCTGAATCAACAATTACAAAATATCTCATCTAGGGGCCAAGTGTCTAATGGACTAGCTGCCTCAGCCTGCGATAGCTCCTACTGCACAAAATGATTTCTAAGGATCTGATTCCTTTCTTGGAAAGAAGCAAAGATTACAGAAAAGAGAAACAACAGAAATTGAATGATGGTGGAGGAAGTGTCCCTCTATTTTTCTTGTGAAGGCCTCTGATCAAGTCACTTCTATGCCATGATATGCTTTTCTTTCTGATCACCTGGTTCCTGTCACTTTCATCTTAATTTCCTGACTTCCCCACTCTCTCTAGCTGATAGTGATCAACATTGTTTGTGTGTTACTGAGCATAAAAATAGTTAGTCTGGGAATTTCTTACTTTCATATCTGGGTGGAGCTCCATTTCGAGCCATTAAGTCTTCCTAAGCCCCCCATATTGATTTTCCTTTGCATCATGCCTTCATTTAATAATTCAGTTGTTGACTCATCCACCTTCAAAGCTCAGTAGTACACTTATTGAACATTGCTGTATTAGGACTTTCACACTAAGAGGTGTTACAAAACATCGAGTCCCGGTTTCCTTTGGCCCCCCTTGGTTTAGCCCCTTTCTACCTCTCTTGTCATCTGACTGGGGGCTATGACCAAGTGCTTAGTCCTCGAGCGCTAGGGCCTTTGGACTCCCTTTCGGGGGTCTTTTTCATTTTTTGCATAGAATCCCACATATTAGTGGTTTCTAGTGGTCACCTCTGGTATCTCCCCTTGACACCTGCGATCATCGATATTTGAGAATGGGCCCGACCAGGATATCACAATCGAAATATGGAAGAGAGGGCCTATTTACCTCCTTTCATAGTGTGGGATTGACCCCTTTTGTGCTTAGCCCTTGGTCCTTCGGCCATCCATGTGATCATGGACCAGCCCCCTTATCAAAGCCCCTTTATCAGTTGTTTCCAATCGATGAATTCCTTATGATGCCTAATGCACTGATACCTCCAATTACCGATTTGTTTGATTGATGGCGTCATCAGTGCCACATGTCACATTGTGAGTGGTGACATTTGTCACCCTATTTTGCCTCTTTCTACCCCTTAAAAAGTTGAGTCTGCATGCCACATGTTTTTATCAGATCCAATGGTGCTCTACCATGTGCCCCCCTCAAGAGAGAGAGAGAGAGAAGGGCCCACCTGCCATTTGTTTTTCACTACAATCCTTTATTAAATGGTCTTCGGCCTATCCCAACGCTTTAATACTATAGCCCCGAATTTTGGGTATTTAGCACTATCAACATATTTCTCTCACAATTCCTTTAAGGGTGATTCATTGTAAACACCAACTGCCAATTTTGATATTTGTGGGCTCTGCCGATAATTGATTTGACTATCATTTGCACTGTATGTTGACCCTTGACCTCCGATTTGCGATATCGCTCCCAAACCTCCGTTATGCGAGAAGTCTGAGAGAGAGAGAGAGAAGGGCCCACCTGCCATTTGTTTTTCAGTACAATCCTTTGTTAAATGGTCTTCGGCCTATCCCAACGCTTTAATACTATAGCCCCGAATTTTGGGTATTTAGCACTATTAACATATTTCTCTCACAATTCCTTTAAGGGTGATTCATTGTAAACACCAACTGCCAATTTTGATATTTGTGGGCTCTGCCGATAATTGATTTGACTATCATTTGCACTGTATGTTGACCCTTGACCTCCGATTTGCGATATCGCTCCCAAACCTCCGTTATGCGAGAAGTCTGATATGCGGGACCTCCGATCACCGATAGGCTGATATGTTGTGCCTTGGACACAACAATGGCCAATTTGTGATATTTATGATCGACGGATCACAAATTGCGCTGTCTTCCCCTTCTTCTCATTAGCAAATCCCTAATTGTGATTTACAATGAGCCTGACCCTTTGTCATTTTTTTTTTTTTTTTTTCTAGTTTTCAAAGGTTCCCTTCAATCCGCTCTAACTTCTAATCTAGGAGTCCACTTTTGGACTTCCACTTCTGTTGGAAATATTATTCCGAGAACTATCTAGTGGAGAGGGTTCGATTAAGCTTTGATAGCTTATGTGTCTTGGGAAATGGCTTCAAATTTCACTACCTTTTCTGCACTCTGGGTAATGTATAACTCACAACGTAGTGAGTGACAACACTCCCAGTGATATCCACTTGTGTGACCACATATTCATCCTCTTGTTTATTTTGTGGTGAATCCAAGCCCAATCCTTGTTATTGTATCCATTGGGTTTCAAAAGAAACCCAGAATATTTAAAGCCTCCATCCAAATGTTTGATCTCTACATTAAATATGTTTGCTATCTCCCGAATCTGAGGCTCTTCTCATTCGTTTCAGATTAGAATGGTCATATTATGGTTCATGAGGAGGCCCAAAGCAAGACCAAACTATTCTAGAATATCAAATATCACCTGCCATTATGAGGGGTTAGCTTTTCCAATCTCTAGAAAATCATCAACTTGTATTATTTGGGACAAGGAAACCTGATCAACTATGCAACAACCAGTTAAGGTCTGTTGGATCGAGCCTCCGATAATTTTCTACTAAGGCCATCGATGATGGTAGTGAAAATAAGAGGAGACATAGCACAACCCTGTTAGAGGCCTCGAGAGGCTAAAAAGAAGTTTGTAGGAATGTCATTGACTAGAATGGAAAAGGAAGTGGACTTAATACAATATTTTATCCATTTAATCATAATTTGTCCAAGACCAATTTTTTGAAGAATCATCCATAATAATTCCCATTCGACGTAATAAAATGTTTGGATATATAAAACTTCATAAGACAAGCATCCAGATGCCTAATTTTTATGGAATGCATGCATTCATGGGAAATACCTACAACATCACAGATGTAACAATGCTATAGGAAGCCAAATTGCTCAAAAAATATATGTTTAGATAAGAAAAGATTGAGACGATTTGCAATAGTTTTAGATATCAATTTATAGATGGTATTGCATAGAGATACTGGTTGGAAATCCATAAAAGAAGTAGGATTGGATACCTTTGGGATGAGGGTAATGAAGGTAACATTTGTTGCATTGGATACCCATATGAGACATTTAGACTCCTCCACCATCTTGGTAATCTAATCAATCATAGTGTGCTGAAAATGAATGAAAATATCCATGGTCCATCCATTTGGATTAATACTTTCCTCCTTGGCCAGTTCTCTTAGAACGTGAAGGACTTCCTCCTTAGAGTCTTGACGTTCCATTTTTTTATTGTCCTCCGCTCCAGATGAAACAGGAAAAATATCACATAAATCCATCTATTTGCTGAAAGAGACATGTTCCCTAAAGCTGTATAAATTCCTTTAATGTTTCCCTGCTTCCCCAAGGATGTCATCTTGTGAATATAGAATTTCTCCAGATGCAAATTTAATACTCCAAATATTGTTTTTTTCCTACTTCATGTTAACCTATTTGTGGAAACATCATCTATTCTTATACACTATTGTAATGCACATGAGCCAACTCTTTCATTTTAATTCTTTAGCTTGTCGAAATAGGATTTGGGATCTATGAATTTCCAGGTTAAGTATTTTTAGCATTTGTTGTTCTAGAGAAGTATTATGGGTGGCTAGAATCCACCAATTTTTGGAGTTTTTATTAATCATGATTATATCTTTAATCAAATCTCGCTTTTGTTTCCTTGCCCATATTTTCACCTTTTTATTGAGAGCTCTCTATTTATTATTTATTTTATCCAAAAGTGGTTAAATTTCAAAGGTGGGGCCTTAAGTAATATTACCCGAGACCAATTCATCAATATAGGAAAATGATCTAAAATTTTATTGGGCAGAATCCAAGAGTGCAGATCTTGTAGATTTTTTATTGTGGATTCTCTTACATAGAATTGATCAAATCATTTGTTTATACCCTGTGATCCTAGATGACCATTTATCCATGTAGGACCCTTAGGATTAGGTTTAATATCTGGAAGGTCTTTCTTCTTAAAGAGATCTTTAAAGTAGCTACCCATCAGGTCTAGTCAAGCAAGGGAGCCCCAAATTTCTGATGAGCCTATAGTAGAATGGTAATATCCTACAAATTTAATAGAATGGAGATCAAGAATGCCACTATGATCTACCATTTCCCAGAATTCCCTCCTATTTGTATAGGGAGCTTAAATATTGATGATATAGAGATGGATTTTTGTGCCCCTATGACCACCAGATATTATGACTCCCCTCAACAAATTAAATGCCCTGAATTTATAAATTTATGGGTTCCACATCACTTCCATGCCCCCTGATAAACCCTTTGCACTGACTACACATACATTCCATTTTGGACAGCTCTATAGCATGTATTCCCAAGCCTTTTTCTTGGGTTGTCATTATTTCTTGTAGAAGTACTATCTCTGGATTGTACATCTCGATGATGCTTTTCAATGACTGTCTTTTGTTGGTCGGTCCTAGACCCCACAAATTTAGAGATAATATGGTCATTAAGGAAGGTCAAATTTGGGAGGCTTTTCTCTAAGGATGCGATTACTATTGGAAATTGTTTTATGAGAGGCAACCCCATGTGATGTGGGTGCAACAATCGAGATATCCTAAGATTGATGAAAATGATCCAACAAATTTGAAGGGTTTAGGGAGCAGTTTGAGATTTTTTTTTTTTGATCCATTTCTTCTTTCTGGATGTGATATTCTTTCAAGAGGCATGGCTAGGAATGATGTCATAATCATCAAAGAATGAATTTTTGATTATCATTGGTTCCATGTTGTGCTGAGATTCCCTAGCGAGGGCCTCCATCTCAAAGTCTTCAGAAAATGGGGAAAAGGTACGGTCGGAGGGGGCCCCTAATTTAGTAGTGGAGGTGTAGTATGGATTGTTATCACCAAAAAATGATCACCTAGTCATTTCTAACTAGGTGGATCAAAATACACCACGTGGATTTAATTTTACGATAGTAAAATCACTTTCACTTTGGAAAATAATTTAGTAAAACACTTTTATTAAATTATTTTATGATTTAAATAAAAATACCCCATGAGAATAATTAGATAAATCATTATTTATTTAATTTTCTCGATGAATTATTATTAAATCATTTTTTAATAATTATTCCTTGTCACATTTGATGAAATCCCTCAGGAATATTCAAATAAATCATTATTTATTTGAATTTCCTTATGTCTGTTATTAGAATAATTATTAAATCACTATTTAGTAATTATTTGATATCACCTTTGTCATTTCTCACGAAATAATTAATAAATCATTTTATTTATTAATTATTTCTAAATAAAGGAATTTAACCTTTTTAAATTCCTTTTCCCTCTCCAATAAATATAATAAATTATTCCAAGTAGTTAGATCTGAATTTGGTCAATAACATTTTATTATTCTCCATTTTCAAGATTAACTCCATACTTTGCTATATAAAGCAGGGGTTTTCATCCATTATTCACCATGACCATTTTCATTGTCTACACTATCGTCATTTTCTTGAGCTCACATTTGGGTTATTCATCTTTTTTTCGGTTTTTTCACACTATAAAGAGAGGGAATTCTATTTCTGAAGCATCAAGGATATCAAAGGACCCATCCAATGGAGGGGGACTTACAGACCAATATGCAGATCTCCTTCACTAGGTGTTATCAATAAAGATTTATTCATTTAAAATTGTCTTTCCAATTGGGTTATTATTCCAGATACATTATTTTGCTGCAATTTGTTTTGGATCTTATCTTTTTTACTACAGATTTTCCCATTGTATTTTCGATCTAGAACGACAACAACCATCAAATTTATGTTACGGTCACTTATCACCTAGTGACTTAACTGAGGATTTTTAGTACACCTTCCAAGAATTTTCACACTAACATGGATCAACAGGAAGGGTTGTAGGAGGGGTCATGGAGTTATAGGCTAGATTTGAGGGAGACTGTTGAGCCTCGAATATGCCCATTTTTCTATCATACAAAACCATTATTCTTAACCCATATTATGACACTTTTACACTCATTTCACACCATAATTCCATCGCTTATCGCCAATTCATATCCTACACTTCGTGGTTGATTATCATCAGTTTTATTATATTTTATATGATTAGAGATGATTTAGTCATGATATACTAATGAAATTTTTTGCTAAGTTCATTTGCTATAGGGTTCCATTGCTAATACTCTTCACAAGCCTGTAGGTGAAAATATCCAATTTGGAGCTTCGACATCTCAACACACTTCCATGGAAAACAAAGGAAGGTTATTCTCCAAAATGATTTTCTAAGAAATTCCCATGGGTTTGATTGCACCCAGGTCACACATGCGGGTCTCTATAAGAAAATCAACAAAGCTGCTCAAAATCTGCACAATTTTAAAACTCCCAAGTTTGACCTCGACGTTCGTGCAACTGGACATGAATTTGGAAAATTTGAGAAAATGGGTTTTTTGGCAATATAAAAAATTATCAATAACTGAAATTTTTTATCAATATTATCTTTGGTTGAAAATTTACTCTTGGGTCTTTAAGGTTGTTTCATAAAAAAACATTGTTTTTCCATAATTCTATAATCTTGCAAAACGAGCGAAACAACCAGCTTTGGGCATGCTTTCCAAGGATAAGGAGTTGAATGGGACAAATATAAGAGATTTTTTTGTTGGAAATATGACAAATTAGGTTCCCTCCAAACCATTTTCAAAAATTCACCATGGTTAGTAAGATATGCCAATATCTTTGAGGCCAATTTGTAAAAAATATGCAATTTCCTAGAACTAAGGAAAATCATTGATTCACCTTGTAAATATTATAAATGGCTTAGCCATGGCCTATGTGGGAGAGGGGAACGATAGAATAAAAGAAGGGATTAGTAATTAAAATAATAGCTATAAACAATTAAAATAACTTTCCCTAAATCTATTATTATATTCCATTTGGTAACCTTTCCCTTAAAATAACACTTGATAGGCGTTGAAATAATATTTATGTTATCATATTAATATTATTATAATTTAAATGATTTGAATAGTAAAATCTAGCCGTTTCTTATTCAATTTTAACTGTTTATCCTGCCTGGCCTAATTTAGCCGTTTTTCAGGCATACTTAGTCGTTGGAAGATCTGCTCTCCCTATTTAATATGTAGCCATGATTGGATTCTTCAACTTGTCCTAATGATGAACCACACTCGCTGGTTCAAAATGTGTCGACAAATGTATTATCATGTGATTTACGCCGAAGAACTTTTCATAAACTTGATATGGATCACAGAAGCCACAATTCAACAATAGATCTCATAATTTCAATTATGTACTTAAGACTGTAATTTGGTTTTTGTTGAAACTAAATAGACATATCATCTTCAACTCATTTCAAGCTAATGAATTGTCTTTATCAATATTTCATAACTAATCCCTTTGTTACAGGCTTACGAATGGAATACTCAAAGGTGCTTCTTAATTGGATAAACAAGAGATCGATAACTCTATTTCTTTTAAATATGAATTGAAATAGATTCTATACCTTACTGATACAATATAATTTCTTGTACCATTGTGTTTTGGCAATCAAGTATTTGAGAGCAATGCAAAGAAACCATTAAATCATTGTTTTGAGTTGTAGTTTAGTTTTGAAATTCATTATAATCATTATTATTAATTGATAGAATTGTTGGGTAATGTGCTTATGTTTCAATGATTTCTTGAGTTTGATTAAAGTAATCTAAGGACAAAATAGTTTCTTATTTTGTAGTCTTTTAGATATGAAAGCATGTCAATGAGAATCTTGGTTTACTTAGTTTCCTTTGAAGCAATTGTAGAGTGATGATAGAGGTTAGTTTCAATGCTTATTGATTTGTGTGATCCTAGGAATTAAATCAATTGCAATCTTGTTTGAATTATTGCCTTATTTTAACATCGTTTGAGTGAAAGTGAATTTTGTTGGATTGAGATTTAACATAATTTTGATGTTATTTTGAGTTAGTCTTGATTGATTTAAGATTTTTGCACATACATTAAATAGATCTTAGTGCTTGATATAACATTTCCATTACTTAGATTAAGATTGAAATAACTCGAATGATAATTAGTTTTGTTTGATTTCAGATTTCTAAAGTCAATTGTTTGAATTGTAGTTAAGTTTTACTTGCATTTGATATTAAATTTGATTGATTTACTTTACTTAGATTGAGATTAAAATTGTTTACTTGCATTTTGTACTTAATTCAGAAATAGGAATTTGATGTTAATTTAGGTTAGATTCTTTGGTCCTGCATTACCTGTGCTTGTGCCTCTAAGTATTACAACCCCAGAATGATAATTTAATGCTAGAATTATAACACATATAATTACCCCAATAGAGACCATAGCGGCTTGGGAGGAGTAGGGGACTTTGAGTGCTAATTAATCTTGGTTGATAGAGGACAAGTAATTTTATAGATAGAGGCTTTAATGATCTGGTTGAGACATGAAGATGATGTGAATTGGTAGGGATCTGAATAGGAAATGTTGTTGGGCACCAATGAAGAAGAACAATTTTTTTGTGCAGGTAAGGTGTCCAAAGAGGTGTCGGGCACCGATATAATAGGGAAAGTTTGCGAAGGAGAGTTGTTATGGATAGGAATCAAGATATGTTGAGATGGAGATAGAGAAGATAATATACCTAGACTGGAATATATTTGGTTAAGTGGACTAGTAATGACAATATTTTTTGTGCTTCATGAAGTTGCCTGGGAAATGATACAATTTGTAATGTCTGTTTGGACAGGAACTCATAAGGTGTCTTGTATCATGGCAACAATTGCATCTAAAAGGCATGACCCAATAGTATACTATTTTCTTACGTGAGAAAGGACCCCAATAGAGATCAATAATTTTCAGGAGATGCCCTGAGACTGATTTTTCAACCAGAATCTAGTCTATTTGTTTGGCCATACTTTCCAAACTACTTTTGTCAAGATAGTAGAATTTATCAATCGAATTTATAGTGTATGTAAGTGCTTTCCTGGTCTATAGATCTAAAGGAAGTTCATGCAGCTTGACTAAGAATATATTTCGCCAAGGAAGGTTGGTGACTAGATCGAAGCCAAAATTCCAACACTGCAGGGATAAGAATCCTTGTCCTTTGATGCACGAACTAGCATCTATAATATTAGCATCCTCAAGAGTAAGGAAATGGAAGGCGTACCAACCATTTTTCAAGGCACTGATGCGAGAGAAATAGTCGAGAAGTGGAAGCCACTAGGTATCTATCCATTTTTTTATTTGAACTCCATCTAACCTGCAGTATACCCAATGTCCAACTAGTACCTAATTTTTTAGTTTGATGGATTTGTCCCAATATCCATCAATTTCAATACTAAACCATGTGTTTTTTGAGCCACTTTTATTGTGTTTGGCTTATGATTCTTTTGAATATGGGATACCACATGATCAAGAGGATGAAGAAATAAAGTTTTCTCTAGCGCCAATGCAACTTCAATATTTTTTCATCGGGAGTATAATTCCTCAGGATGTATAATTATCTCGATCATTTTCTCAACCTCAAGGGAGGGAGGTAGAGTTAAAATGGCATTATTTTTTTGTTTCAATTTGCAGACAAGAAAAGATGGCGATTGAAGAGATGGTTGTGTTGTAGTACTCAAAAGCTCCCCAATTAAGGTTAATAGTAGAACTAATAGATAATGGGGGCCCTTTTGAATTTTAGATAAAATCACTTAATATTCAATAAAATAAGACAATTTTAGTTTTGGCCACCAAAAACTTGACTAAATGAGAGAATTCCCTCATGAGAGCTTTCATATCCGAGCACAGGCTCATAACACATTCATAAATAAGCTACCCATAAGGATTTTGTCTAAAATGCATTATCGGAAGAACTTTATCAGAATATTTCAAATGTTGTAACGTGTCCTATAGGATAAGTTGCGATAAATCCCTCCTTGATTAACGTTTTCAAATATTTTAAGCCTAAAATAATAAAGCACTTATTTGTGAATATAATAATAAAATGCCTAACCGCACAAGATTTCCATGTAGCATGTCAAAGCTTCTGAATATCGAAAATTTTCATATAAGTACTGTTGGCATTATGACATAGGTTTGGAACTATGACATAGGTGTTGTCCTTGATGTCAACTCACTTAGATGACGAATCACAGTTCGAGCTCTCAAAATGAAGGAAAAAGAGATATATGCAGGTTCCCCTTGACCAATCCGCGTATACACATGAGTTCGCATACCAGAAGGCGCATATGTGTATACATGCACTTTCACGGAAGGAAAAGCGCGTACATGCTGGAAAACTTGGTTTTGGTCCATGGTATTTGGTCCCTGGTATTTTGAACCGTGGTATTGATCCAAGGTATCTTGACCAAAGTATTGACCCCAGGTATTTGGTCCAAGGTTTTGCTTCTAAGTGGTTTTGGACCGTGGTATTGAGTAAGGCCTAAGAGTATAAAAGGAGGAGGAGATCATTAGGAAAATGCACTCAAGCATTGAATATCTAATGAAGAGCAAGATCTAGAATACTGGTGATTGGGTTATGGTGCATAGCTAGATCTGAAATAAGGAGGAACCTGAGCTCTAGAAGAAGGATAAGTTCTATTGATGGGTCAAGATCTTAAGGCTTGAAGAGAAGTATCTTTGTGTGATTTTGATCTTTTATATTTGGTGCATGTCTTGATCTGTAAATCTGATGATCTGGGTATAACTAATGTCTGAATAGTTAAAAAGGGTAAATCATATTTTACAGATCTGTACGCAGGTTCAGTATAGCAAAGGCACGTATACACGCTGGTTCGAAAATTCAAAACAGTGTATATGCAGGTTTGCCTTCATATAGTAGCCTATGCACGCACGTTCTTCATATTGAAGTAGCGTACATCTCATAAAATATGTTTTAGCTACTTCTGTTTACTGTTGCGTTTTGGTACTATTACTATATTCTGGCTACAGCATTTAGAAAAGAGATTGTTTGATTCAGTTTTAGTTAGTGCAAGGGAGATTGATTGATGCAGATATATTTTGATGTTTGATTGATGCTATTGATGGATCCAGTTTAAAAATTTATGAAACGTGGTCCCTAGAAGAAAAGAGAAGGTTGTAGCCTTCTGTAGGTCAGCACCTATGTACTAGTACATCAGCTAGTACAAGAGCTAAGGGGGTTGTAGCTCCCTTCCAGGAGAAGCTGGAGAACGAGAGAAGGTTGTAGCCTTCTACAGGTGGAAGCCTACGTACTAGTATAAGACTGCATCAGTACAAAAATATTATAAAAATAACTTTCTTATTAAAAGAAGATAGAGACAAATTGCAATAGGTGGTTTTCACCCACATTGGGTTTCCACCTTATATCTTGTGTTCTTGTGTGTGATTGTCTGCTCTGTTTTACTATACCTATTAGTGCTTATACGGTTATGATACACAAATTAAAGATCAACTGACTAAATAATAAGTTTACAAGGTGTACGCTAGTTGCTCTAATCACAGTTGCATACATACACAAGTTGCATTAACTGAAGTAGTGTATATAAATCTATTTATGAAAATTAAATATTGTTAAGTTGTTAATACTGATTCACCCCCCCTCTCAGTATTATTTCCAACAAGTACCACTCAAACTACTCTGATATCCCAATCCTTCGATCCTTCAATATCTCTTTTCTCCCATCCTCCGATATATTACATCTCTGATACTTTAATATCCTAATATTGCGGATCTTTGATATTCCCAATCGTACGATCCTCCAATAAACCCCTCCTATGCATATTATAACTCCTATCGGCTGTTACTATTTATAACCCCTGATATCAAATCTCTGATACAAGACCTTTGATGTCCCTTCCAACTTATATATTTGGCCAATATGTTTTTTAAAAGCTAATAATAAGGTAAGAATATCACATGTTTCAAACATACAACCATAATATTTCATTGATATGATCCTCTGATATGAAGATATGTACAAATGCCCAAGTGAACCCACGTTTTCTCCTTTGATGGTCAAATCTCACGAATTTATGATTTTGATGTTCTAAATGATTTGATTATTGTAGCATTAATGTCACTAGATTTTTCTCATAAAGACATGAAATGATATGAAATTGGTTATTTCCTCTAAGGATTCCTTCGGTTATGAAAGTTTTCTCTTATTCCCATGTTTCCCTTCACAGGAAAACCTTGATAAGAAAATCTCAGCAGAAATGTATAAGGAAACTTAAGCTAAGAAGAAATCCAGAGTTCAACAACAATCAACTCCTCCTCCACTTGACACCACTAAAAATTCCTGCTATTTTATGATATAACATCGACTCTAGACATCGGAAATTACTCATGGGAAGCTGTGTACAAGATTTTTGAGGTTGAAAAACCCAAGATAATAGAAAAAATAACTATAACTGATGATTCCACCTCAACCTCTGAGTCTACTTGGAGTGATGTCGCCTATTCCTTCTTACATAGAATTGGGTTCGACTAAAGATCTTGTCATATACAGATATTGTTAAATGGGCCATTGATAATGCGAATATTTTAGAGCAATTGTTTCTAACTCAAAATAAGAGAGTTTTTGGGTCATTTACCAAAAATGACTTAAGAAAAATGTATTTTCTACCGTCGCCCCAGAAAAAATACAACAAGCAATTTCTACAGAAATTCATGAGTGGACATGAGAATAGGTCAGAGTCAATACAAAATAGAAGGAGAGGTACTAACAAAAAGAGCATGAGGAAAAGGGTATGTATGCTATTATTTCTCTTGCTGAGCCATTTTGTTATATATATGCTATGATATGTAGGATCTATGGTTACCTAATACCCATAAATTCTTTTTTTTTTTCCCATGGAAAAATCGTAATTTTATTCATTAAAAATGATCAAAAGTGCATGTTGTAGATGTTAATGAGCATATGTAGTAATAGTAGATCCTGATTTCTCAGAATCTATAAACAACTAATCTATTCTTTCCTATCCTTCTTCTTTTCCACTTTTCGCCAACCACCAGGGTTGGGAGTGGAAGTTACAATAGACATGTGATTTTCATTAGTATTAGTAAGTTGTTCTTTGTCCAAATCTAATCCCTCTGATCCATGGATTCGTTTAATGCTACTAATTTCTTTTGCTGTTGTATGTTGTTGATTTTTCTCCAAAGGGTTGTTGGACCGGTATATTAATGCTGAGTTGTGCTTTGTGTTGTCCTTCTATGGATAGATCTGATCAGTCTGCTCAATATTGTCTGCAGTGTTCTTTGCTGTCTCCTCTTCTTTTGTTGTTTCATTTGGCTTCTCTGCGCATTGCCAACATTTTGGTTTTTGTGGTGGTTTCTTATTTCTTTTGGAATGTGGGTAGGTTCTAAGGAGGTGACCACTTTGTTGACAACCCCAACACCGGAATGTCATATTTTCATAATCTACTGGCTAAGTCCACTGTATATCTTTGTGGATCAAAATAATGCAGTCAGGTATCCCTTGACTAAGATCTGCCTCAACACATATTATGGTGAAAGTGAAAATACCTATAGAGATTCTGTCCGTATTTGTCTTGAGGTATTTTCCTATCAATTTCCCAATTCCTTCTAATACTTTGGGATGCCAGAAGTGTAGAGGGAGATTGTGTATCCTTACCAAGACATGTATTTTAGAGACCACCATAGTAGTGGCATAAAATCCTGGGAACCAAGGGATCAGGAATAGTCCTGTGTTGCCCCAGAACCATGGTCCCTTATTGAGTGCATATTCCTTGTCTTGGACTGTGTCGAATTTGACAATAAAGAACCCCTTAGAGAATAGATGGATATCACAATTTGTAGTCCATGTGGTATGGATCCATTGATGCAATGCATATGATTTGGGCCAATAACCATTGAATTTGCATATCATAGCCTTGGTATGGAAATATGCACAAAGCTCCTTTACCTTAGTCAGAGAGATTGGTAAGGCTGGGATTTGTGTTTTTTGCTCCACTATGTAAGGGTCGGGTAGATCTGGTGATGGTGGTGGTTTGGTGCTAGCTTTCCCATTCCCATTGACAACATCTTTAAAGGAAACCTTTCCCTTTGAGCTATATTTAGAGCATCCTCCTCTCAATCTCAGATTTAGAATGATGGTTGTATCTGTGACAATTCCATAGTCCTGTATAGTGTAATTTTCCTGCAAAATTTGTCTTGCATATATCAAACTTTGAATATTTGCAATTATACCTATATGAGCTTGGATGTCATATTTTAGTTCCTTTATCATTCTCCCATTTGAGATTTTCATGCAGATAGTCCTTCCCTACAAATTTCTAAGGAATATTTGTATGAGATCTGGGTTCGTGTTGGATAGATATGGTCTTTTCAAATCTAGTTTTGCTACATGGGGTACTGGATCTAATAGATATGGGCATTTTATTTCCATTTTCTTGATTGGAAGTGGCACTCTGTCACTAAGAAGGAGAAAATTAGAATCCTCCTCTATATAAGAGTCATTGGCAGGAGCTCTGCACAACAAGGAGGAGTTGTAGAATGTGTTCAAGCGATTCGATACCAATGGCGGTAGCAAGAGCTCATCATCGGAGCTGGGAGAAATTCTGCACTCAATGGGCTATTGTGTTGAGTTGCAGGAGATGTGGCTCGTGATGGAGGTGGCAGATATGGATAGGGACTGTTGAAAAGGGTTCACCAATATCGTCTCAGAATTTTGGATCTCTCTCCTTCGTGGCACCATTCTCATGTATTGTCCTGACATTGTGTTATTCTGCCCCTTCGTCAATAACTGAGAAGAAAACCTTGTCCTCGGCTCCAGATCGTAAGATGCCCAATACCCATAAATTCTTAGACTAGTTGGTACCACTAATTAACATTACCTTAGATGGATATATTATGGATTGGGAGATTATATTGTTTGATAGTATAGGCATGCAAATATTGAATTATAGGGAAAAACACATTTTTTCTTATAACATTGTTCTCCCTTTCTATATGAGCGCATAGATAACGTATTCCATCTATTTCACGTCTGATTTTACATCTATGGGATGGAGATTGACCATAGAAGACCTCGTGCTTATCCATATCTATCATGACATACTCTAGGAATCTAAATTCTAACCTCATTTCTGTTAGTGTCAGTCTTTGAAGCCTTCCACTAGTGATCAAATATGCTCTTATAAAGTGGTATTAGGGTGTCAAGGTCAAATTTTGTCATTTCAGTGAGCCTTCAAGTAAAATTTGGTCACTAGGTATTAGGTCTTGGATTTGTTTTCACTCCTTTCCAAGTTTTCCAAGTGTCGGTCCATGTCACCATTTGGCTGAGTGTACCATCATTCAAAGAGTTGTCATCATCATTTCAGGTTCCAATGGGTCATTTTACATCTTGTTCATGCTTCAGTTGTACTTGGGTAAGGCTCATTTCCCTCTCCTAGGGTTTT
>APFE030920603.1:10615-22793 GCA_000404065.3 Pinus taeda | reverse complement strand
CCACAACCAACCTCAGGTAAACCATACTCAATTTGCTCCAAAGATGAATATCAATAGAAACTATAATCACCAGGTCAATAGATTCGATAATCGAACGTACTTCTTTAATGGTCAATGTTTCTCATGTCATAATTTTGGACACAAAGCTGCTCAATGTGTTTCCTACAAAACCATCATGACTAGAGAAGCACGAAATCAAAGTAATGTGATAGGGATCAAGAAAATTTCCTATAATAACTTTTCTCTTCTTGAAAATGAAAAAGAATGCTCAATCTGTAACAACTTTGGCCATGAAGAAACTGAATGCATGAGAAAATTTCGGCAAACATCTGAAAAGGAGCAAACTTCATCAAATCCCAAGATATGGAAAAGGAAAGAACCTCAAACAGAAAGATGTGGTATAGTCTTGTATGTAGAAGGACAAGAAACTCAATGGTACATCGACAGTGGATTCTCAAAACACATGACAGGTGACAAAGAAAAACTTCACTCATATAATGCCTTAGAAAAAGAAAATACTGTCTCGTTTGGAAATGACACTCTTGTTGTCATAAAAGGTAAAGGCTCTATTTTCTTAAAAGAAAAGGTTAAAGCTAGGAATGTTATGTATGTAGACGGTCTAAAGGATAACCTGTTGAGTGTCAGTCAAATGTGTGATAAAGGAAATGAAGTGTTGTTCTGTCAAATAGATATATTGTTCGTGAGCTTGATACAGGAGAAACTGTGATCAAAGGTACAAGATCTCCAAATAACTTGTACATACTCAAGGGAGGACAACAATAATGCTATCTAAGCAAAAATGATGAAAACTGGCTATGGCATAGAAGATTGGGACATCTAAGATTTTCTCAAATAAGAAAAGCATGTAGATTCCAGGCTGTTCGTGATCTTCCAGATATCAGCATTCCTGAAAATACAATATGCAAACCATGTCAATCCGATAAGAAAACCATATCTCACTTCATTAAAAAGGAATGGTCAGCTAGTAAGCCTCTTGGACTTGTACATACTAGTTTATGTGGACCATCAAGGAAAATGTCACCTCATGGAGAAGAATACTTTATTTTGTTCATTGATGATTTTTCCTGAATGTGTTGGATAGGTCTTCTAAAGCATAAAGATGAAGCATTTGAAAAGTTCAAAGCCTTCAAAGCCTTGGTTGAAAATGAATCAGATTGCAAATTCAAATGCCTTAGATCTGATCGAGGAGGGGAATTTACCTCAGATGAATTCTTTGATTTTTGTGAACAACATGGAATAAAAAGGAAGTTCTCCACCGCAAGCACTCCTTAGAAAAATGGAGTGGTTGAAAGAATGAATAGAACTATTCAACAAATGGATCGAGCTATGCTAGATGAATCTAGAACTCTTGCAACCTTCTAGGGTGAAGTTGCATTCGCTGTCGTAACTATTCTCAACCAAGCAAACGTTCGGGTAAACAGCACTCAAACTCCACATGAACTTCGGTACGGTAAGACTCCTATGGTAAAATACTTTAATGTTTTTGGATATTCTTCTTGGTTACTCTTCCCAAAGTAAAGGATATAAATGTTATAATAAAAGACTTGGGAAAATTGTTGAAAGTATTGATGTTGTAGTTGATGAAGCATGCAAAAATCCAAAATAGATAAAAACCGAAGATTATGACAATGAAGAAGATGGAGATTATTTTCCCACATCAAATCACAATGATTTTGAAGAAGAAATAGATGGAGCACCAAAAGAAGAGATAATGGTAGAAGAAAAGACTCCATCTAGGTATGTTCAAAAAAATCATCTAGAAACTCAAATTATAGGGGAAAAAGAGACAGGTGTACAAACCAGAAGAACTATTACAGAATCCTCAAGCTATCTAGCATTACTATCCTCCACCGAACCTCAAAATGTAAATGAAGCATGCAAAGATGAATGTTGGGTCAAAGCCATGAATGAAGAATGTGAGAAAATTGAAAAGAATAATACTTGGGAATTAGTTCCTAGACCTCACGATAAAAATATTATAGCAACTAAATGGATATTCAAAAACAAGCTGAATGAAAATGGAGAAGTCATTAGAAACAAGGCTAGACTGGTTTGTAGAGGATATGCTCAACAAGAAGGTATAGATTTTGAAGAAAATTTTGCACCTGTTGCTAGACTTGAAGCCATAAGGATGTTTCTTGCTCTCTATAGCTTTCAGAAGTTCAAAGTATACCAAATGGATGTAAAATCTGCTTTCCTTAATGGAGATTTAGAAGAAGAAGTTTATATTGAACAACCAGAAGGATTCATTCTTGGAAATGATGCAAAACTTGTACGGAGACTCAAAAAGGCCCTCTATGGTCTGAAGCAAGCTCCAAGGGCCTAGTATTACTATCTTGACGAATATCTACATCAACAAGGTTTTTCAAAAGGTTCAGCAGATATCAATCTATATACAAAGATTGACACTGATAAATTGCTAATTATTGTTGTCTATGTTGATGATATCATTTCTGGTAGCAATGAATAATCCATGAGTCAGAATTTTGCTTCAGTAATGTAGCAAGAATTTGAAATGTCCTTGCTTGGTGAACTTACCTATTTTCTTGGTCTACAAGTTCAACAGAATAAAGATAATATTTTTCTTTCACAAAACAAATATCTCAAACAGATCTTGAAAAAGTACGGCATGGAAGATTCTAAACCCGTATGTACCCTAATGATAACAGGCTGTAGTCTTAGCTCAAAAGATGAATCAACATCAATACATCAACCAACTTACAGATCCCTGGTTGGCAGTCTAGTTTATCTAATAGGTACCCAACCTGACATCATGCATGTAGTAGGAATAGTTGGAAGATTCCAAGCAAATCCAATGGAATCACACCTTTAGGCAGTCCAAATAATTTTCAAATATCTTCAAGGAACACAGAACTTTGGTTTATGGTATCGTAGAGATACATATCTCACTCTTCATGCATATACAAATGCAGATTGGGCAGGAAGTGTTGATGACAGAAAAATAACTAGTGGTGGTGCATTCTATATGGGTTCCAAGTTAGTGTCTTTGTTCAACAAGAAACAAAGCTCAATTACACTATCCACAGCTGAAGCAGAATATGTGGCTGCTGCATCTTGCTACACACAACTAATTTGGATGATGCAAATCTTGCAAGACATTCAGATCACTCCACCCATCTCCATTCTATGTGATAATACAAGTGCCATTTGTATCTCAAAGAATCCATTCATGCACTCCAAGACCAAGTGCATACCCATCAAATACCATTTCCTACGTGAACAAGTGCTTGAACAAAAGGTCAAATTGGAGTATGTTCCCTCCAAAGAATAGGTTGCTGATATATTCACTAAACCACTTCCCAGAGAGACATTTGAATATCTTAGACAAAAGCTGGGATTAGTTGGTGCATCATCCTGCTGTTAAATCAAATTTTTGAGAGAAAGGTGATTATACACATGCTTCTTAAAGTGAAGTCATGTACACATGCGGGTTTCTGCGGGTCAAGGAGCATATATATTTTTTAGGCAAGAAAAACAGTGGGGTAGACTCTGATATGGGTGCTCTGACTGATATTGATGATATGCTTTGTTCATTAATTTTATCCGACTAACAAGGATGCCTTGATCTTTGACCTGTTAACAATGCACAGGTAGCACCAGTTCAGCGGGAGCATTAGCCTTCACGTACATTGAGAATTGCTGGCATTATGGTTGTTGAGTCCACCTATGGCTTCAGATATTTATACCATTGGCT
Organism: Pinus taeda; assembly: GCA_000404065.3. NCBI lineage: Eukaryota > Viridiplantae > Streptophyta > Pinopsida > Pinales > Pinaceae > Pinus > Pinus taeda. The sequence continues at coordinate 19,057 of APFE030920603.1, read as the reverse complement.
TCTCAAGTCATGTAAAAGTCTAGGGTGTGATATGTCTTCTCATACATTTGAATGGGTCCTCTTGGACAAATGATGTAATTTATATGCCCACTTTACATGGGATGGATGATGTAATATCTCTTGTCTTTGTCATGTATAAAAAATTGGTATATCCCCACTTGGTTGGGTGGATGAGTCAAATTTGGTATATCCCCTCTTGGTTGGGAGATGGATGTATGTATGATTCATTGGTGATAGGAAGGTTATTGGTGATGTATGTATAGAGTCATGGAAATGTTTTTGTAGACTTTGCTTGTGCTAAGGAGGACCATGGACTCAATCATGGGAGCTCAATCAGTACATTTTATCATTTTAGATAAATCAACATGTACTAAGGGGGAGGGTTGGGTAGCGGATCCCCCCATAGCAAGTTTTTGGGGCTTAAAGCCCGAGTTTTGGTCAATGTAACGTAAAGACCCCGCAAAATGTGGGTGCGGAGCACGAGAGTCTAGGGTTGCCCACCCTAAAATAATGTAATTTAATGTAATTTGTGTTGGCCTACCCATGGTCCACGGGCCATGGGATTGTATAAATAGAGTGAGGCTCTAAGTGTAAAGACAATCTTAGTAGTTTTGGCAAGTAGATAGATGCGGAGGCATGGTTAGAGGACAGAAGTGGATCTGAAGTGTATTGGGTTGTAGTAGTAGGTAGAGGCTCTGTAGCTAAGTGCCCAGAGGCCTAGTGGGGTCCGCAGCTGAGTGCGCAGACCCCTGCAATTGAGTGCGTAGGGCAGAGTCGAATCTATACTGAGCTGAACTTGGAAAGCATCATTAATAAAGATAAGTTGATTTGGCACATTGAGCATCTGTTTCATAGATCTATATTTGGATGTTAGGCGTTAATGGTATCTATTTATTTATATGCATGCACTTGTATGTATGATTATGAATGAAAACCTTCTAAGTAATTAACGAACAAAACCTAATTAAGGAAGACTTGGCTAATTAATGCTGGTCACATTGCGACTGAAGCTGTGCAAAGTCATTCCCACAAAACGAAAGGAGCTCGCTGGTGCAGGTAACCTAGTAAGCGTGAAGGTTGAATCACATACCTATCTCCCATATTAAACATCCCCAAGGTGTAGAAACCTAGTTCCAGCACCCTCCCATACTACTTTGGGTGAGACCTTAGTCTATTCTCCATGGACTATTGCCAAAAGGGCCAGTATTACTGGGATTTTCTTGGCTAAACTCACTACTGAACCTGGGTCATGCCCCACATAGTCAACAAATGGTTCCATTGTAGGGACCCAGATCTGCCTAAGGAATGTCTGATGTCATGCCACTGGAACCCAACAAAGAAGGAAATTGAAGAGTGGTTGGACCAGAAGATTCATGAGTTCATGACACAGGAAAATAGAACTCCGCAAGTATCTGAGAAAAGGTGGCTGGATCGCTACGTGTATATGGAAATCCATGAGATTTTCTTTGCATTTTTCCTTCTAAACTATATGAGTGGATTGCGAGATTAGCCAACAACCAGGGAAGGTGTAAGCTCAACCAACCAATAGTGTGGACTCCAGAATTAGTGCGCAGACTAGAGGCATCAGAAGACAAGATTGCACAAGCTGTGGACCATTGGCTTGACCGGATAATTGGGGGATTTATCACTAAGTTTGCGGTGGACATGACCGTGAGCTACAACGAGGTAGAGCGATGTTTTCTCAAGAGACCATGAGGTAAGTATATTAAATCTTTGAATACTTGGATTAAGATGTTGTTATGTGAAAACCAGGTTATGTGAATACATTAATGTTTGGGAAAACATGGAGCAGAAAGATCTACAAAGGTCACGAGGAATTAGGAAACCGTCCCTTAATTTCACCTTCATGAGAGAGCGAGGAAGAGCTCTTTCAGGTCTCTTCGAGAAGTGCAGTTAGTTTGATAAGGCATCGCATTCCACAGTTACCACCTCCACCCACAACACCACCTGCTTCACCTCCCTCACCCCCATCTCCACCCACTCCACCTCCACCATCCCCATAGTTCAACATGGCAAGTGCGATCAAACTACCTATATTCAGAGGAGTAGGGAATGAACATTTGGACCAGTTTTGGTTCATGGTAAGAGCAATATGGGAAGCGCAAGGGGTTACAAATGACAACATTAAGAAGTCTACATTAGTAAGCATGCTGCAAGATCACGCATTAACATGGTATATCAAGCACTCTAATGACCACCCAAATGCAGGGATAATAGAGATCCAGAATCTGTTGAACAGAGAATTTTGCCAGCTGAAATCAGAGACATAGTCAATCATCGGGTTTAAAGAGATCATGATGCTTCCAGGCAAGACCCCCTGGGATCTGGATTAGCGGCTGAAAAGTATGATCCATGAGGCTCATATGACACTAATGGATGTGCAGCACTGCGCATGGTTTGTGGCATCTCTGACACCGCACCTGAGGATAACGTGTTACAACATGAGCTTTCAACCAAGGCTGAAGCATTGGAAATGGCGATGAGGTTGCATGAGATCCCGATACAAGATCCTGGGTTGGGAGTTCAAAAAATCAATGCACAACTATAAAATCTCTGCCTAGAAATGCAGAGCTTCAATCAGGATATGGTATCGCAACCAGAGGTGTCCAAGGAATTATCGTGCATAAAATGCAAAGGTCGGGGCCATGACAAGGATCACTATCTAGTATTCACGAACTACTTGGTAGGAGGGGGACCAATTCCATTGAGACCAGAAGCACAGGCAGGGCCAAGTGCAACACCTGCGTTATGGTGCACGATCTATTGGATAGGAGGAGAACACACAAAAAACAATTGTCATTTGATGCAGAAGTATACACAGACCCCCCAACAACTATTTTGTAATTTCTATAGGTTGGTAGGCCACGACAAGTGCACTTGTTACAATCTAATGATGGATTAGACCCCAACCTATAGGATGAAGACAGAAACGTGAGCCCTCAACCCAGCTGCGGGGATGGCACGCACTAGAGTTCAGGTGCGAGTTCAAGCACAAGGAGGAATGGGACCAGGAAGGGGTCGTAAACAGTTAATTTGTTACAATTACTGAGGACCAGGGCATTATGTCCATGATTGTACCAACCGAACAAGGATATCATATTCGTACTATGCCTAGTTTGATCATGAAACAGTGGATTGTCATATGTTGATCACAAATATGTGTGAAAAGGGGTATTTCAGCCTCCTCCGACCTAGAATATCCAAATGATGAGGTCTGAACCGTGCGAAGAAGACCCAAATGTGAACATGATGCTCAGAAGCGATGCGACCAGAGGGAAAGATAAGGGGAAGCAACCCAAGGGAGATACATGGGTTCACAAGGCTCCTGCAAAGGAACCTAAGTTTGACTTAGAACATGCAAGGGAGACATTCATGGAAGCTAAGAAGAGCTTCACAGAGGCCTCCACTTCAGGTAGTAGGGATCAGCCAGAGCTAGGAATGGATCCTTCCATGCTTACTATCTTTCTGAAGACATGCATGAAACTTATGCACGACAAAAAGGTAGTTAAGGTGCTACAAGAGCTGATCACCAGGTGCATGGGGTCAGGAGAACCACCTGTAGTCTGAAAATTAGGAAAGCGTGCATTACACACTGTGAGGGAAATGAGATTGATGGCGTAGATTGGTGAATACGAAATGGATCAGGTAATCCTAGACTTGGGGTCGGACGAAAATGTGTTACCAAAGAAAACATGGGAATGCATGGGAAGACCCATGTTATAGTGGTCCCTTATCCAATTGTGAATGGCGAACCAACAGAAGATTTTGCCCATGGGGATGTTGCAAGGGGTAAAATTTGATATCGAATGCACGAGCATGCAGACAAAATTTGAAGTGATAGAGATTGTTGGTGACAACAATCCCTATCCCACATTGCTAGGAATATATTGGGCCACTGATATGAATGGAGTCATCAACTTGAAGAAGCAGAAGATGATATTTAAGAAAAAGTCACTACCCGTAGTAGTCTCGCTAGACCTGGCCGAAAGAGCGCGCTACACTGAACTAGTGCACGACGATGAAAGTGACGATGAGCTAGATTGTATTTACTAGATAATGGCATGAGACCAAGATCAGGTGAACCCAACTGCAGATCGAAGAATCTCATGGGAGTGCCACAACGCCTTCACTTCGGATGCAGATGAGGAAGTAGAGCACTCGTAGAACCAGTTGCACAAGGTGACAACGCTAAATTGCAACATGATGTTAGATCATTGGGTTGCGTGATGACAGAGGCAAGGGAACTGCCAACATATGATGGAGTGATAGTGGTGGATAAATTCTTAGATAAATTTGAAAGCACAGTACCGGAACAACAGCGGTACGGTGTGCTCGAATGGCATTGCGCGCAACACCCACACAATGGTGGAGTACACATCAGGAGACCATTGTAAACTGGCGTGAATGTAGAAGGCAGATGTGCTTACAATTTGGAAGCCCCCAACATCGAACAAGAATTGGGAAACCAAGACAAAGTAGCTTGTGCACTCACCTATGTCGATGGGTGCAGACGTGGGTTGTGCAGTCCACACCAACACACCCCAGACTAAGGATTGACAATCAGAACTAGCCGCATTAGCAGGAAAAGTGACGCGCACCATAAACGTTCCATGTAGAAGCATTCAAGAAGGTATGTGCGATCGTAAACAAGGTTCACCAGGCCAAATGAACTTATTGGGACCTGTGCATACCAGTGGTCTGATGGGCCTCTAAGGCCATGTACAAGAATCTGAGCATGGAGATGATCCTGAAGATGGCGGGCAAAGTCAAGGCCATAGTTTTGGGAGGAAGGAATCCTCACATAGTTGGAATAATACGTAGGGACCAAGAAAAAGGAATTATGCTGCCAAACAAAGTCAAACATATGCATTTATAGGAAGCCATTTGGCGAGGGCATTTGAAACTTTACGAAATCGAAGAAGATCGAGTACAGTTGAGGAAGAAAAGTAGGATCTTCGACGAAGGAACCAAGAAACTGGAAATCAAAATCACACAGGCATGATACGCCATGAAACTAAGCATGATAGGATAATAGGTAGGTAGCCATACTATTGCATTAGAAGAATTTGTGGCTCTGCTACCATGGTTGTGGCTGCACCTTACTAGACAAAGTAACCAGGGGAGCACACCGTATAAGGAAGAACGTAAAGTGCTTACTAATGTGAGGGTAATTGAAGGGTACCCATGGACTGGGCTGGAAGGTAAATTGAAGCCTCACATAGGTGGTGTGACCACCTGACTATTCGTAGAAAGCACAGTCTCAGCGCTCCAAGAAGTTGAAAGAGAGTGCAGGACTAGAAAAGAGTCTATGTGGGAGTTGTGCAATAAGGAGGTTGCACGCAGGGTCAGTATGTCACAGGGATCATGGCTGCGCATCGAGGGCTATGCTACTGCGTAGGTAGGCTGGGAAGTGACTGTTGGTGTCACTATTCATGACAAGAGGTCCAATTTAAGGCAAAAAGGAGCAGGCGACGGGTAATTAAGACACGAATTAAGAGCTAGATTTGGGATGATCTACCACCAAGAAGGTATTAATGACATAGAAGTGGGGGGAAGGGTTGAATTCAAATTCAAAAGATGTGATAAACAACCAAGGCTAGCTATAAGGCAACACTTGGTTGTTTGAGAATTGAGCAAGTACAGAGCATTGAGCGCCGCGTACTCTTACCACCCTCAAGTGTAGACATGGTGACAGCTGCGAGAACAAGAGTGCGATTCCCCGAAGTTACCATGAAGCCTCATATGGACCATGAGGAGCCTGGAGAGGTAGTAGCTGCGTCAAAAGTTCCAAAATCACCATGCATGCCACTGCCATAGAAAGATAAGCAAACGATGGGAACAGTCCATGTATCCCCAAGAAACCCATGGTTTGGCAAATTGTCAATGGCAGAGAAGGGAAAAGTTGTCACCATTGAAACAGAGGAGGAGGAGGAAGACTTGCAAGCTCTAATTGCCCAAATTGAGGTGAAAGACGATGAGGTAGAGGATGTCTCCCAAATGCCTTCCATGACAAAGTTACCTCCTTACATCCCCCTGTGGAAGGGGAAAACCAAGATACCCAAGGACCTGGAGGCCACGAAGAGTGCACTCCAGACCCCACTCCTCCCCGATGATATAAGGTTTGAAGGTCCACCGTTGGGACAAGTACCTACTATGAAGTTCGAAGATTGGGACCTCATAGACAACTAAAAGTTCCCACAGTTGGCTGGGGAGAGGTTAATGAAGCAGAAATGGTTGCGCAGTGTGGAGAGGGCTGGGTTACTCCATCTGTGATGGATACACCACTACCACCGCACGCCCATTACCATTTTTGTCATCAGGCAGCTGCTATGCCTGGTACATGATGGGTATCTCTGGCTAGAGGAGCCGATTCCCATCATGGCCGATCTCATTCACTGAATTTCTCGACTGCCAGTCAAAGGAAATGACCTCACAGCCATAGCAGGAAAAAGCAGTGACTTATCCCTTGCAGAAGCTATGAAGGCTAAGTATAAAATAGAAAAGAGAAAGCAGGGGTATGTAATAGCAAGCATTAAGGACCAAGGGGTGTGCATAGCCACCCAGTTGGTGGCCAGAAAGCTAATGAGGAAATGTTGTGCCCACGAAGTACCAGCGTCTGTGATTGCATTGACAGAGAAATATGTACAGGGGGTCCAATTCAACTGGGCACAGTTCCTCTGCGATGATTTTTTGACGAACTGCAGGGTGACCCAGAAGCAGGGTAAGACCTTCCACTATGCGTGGTTACTCTTATCCATCTTGTTGGTTATAGCCGAGCTGCCGGAGGACAGCCAATTTCCCACTAATGAGGGTGACCTGCTCGAAGCCGTGAGGTACACCTCGCTTTTGGCTACAAAAGACGCGAAGAGGATTTGCGAGATAAAGGTGTTTTTGGTGTTCATGGAGGTGAGCATCCGAACATGGATCAACCGCAAGTTATAATAGCCCTACAGTTTATAATAGCTTGCAAATCACGATAGAATTCAAGGCGCGCAAGGATCCAACATGAAAATGGGTGAAGCTTCAGTTCATCGCAATGGATGATGTGATCTTCGCAATAATGGAGTCATGGCCTCCAAAGTGGCATGCCCTGGACTTAGCAGAAATGGAGAAGGTCACAACTCAGCAACGAAAGAAGGACACCAAGCTATGCATCGCGCAGCTAGCTAAGAGGAGGCGCCAGGAACAAGAAGCAGCCACACAGTAGAAGGTGGTTGATGCAACAGCAGTAGTACAGACACAGAGACCACAACCACACCAACCAGAGAACCTGAGGAGGGTCAGGAGATGTCCATAGGGTAGCAGACCAGGGAAGGGGTCAGGACAGAGGAACACACGGACCCTGGTTCCACATCGACCCAACTCAGGCGGTCTCGCAGCCCTGAGAAAATAGCTCCCTAGAAGAAGGTAAAAGCCATGAAGACGTCTGTCGACCTGATCACGCTCACAAAATGTGATCTATTGGATATCAGCAAAATGATTCGTGAGGTCACAACAGATGCGCTCGAAGGATTGTGGATGGAGCAGAACATTGTGTTGGGGACACTGAGCACACAGCTACAAGGTCTACAGGTACAACACCCCCAAACAGGCACAATGGCCTAGTATGTAGTAGCAGGAACCACTGAGGCTGAACAAATGCTGCACGCCCATATAGGTAACACCTTCGTATTTCTTGAAGGTGCACTAGCAGCAACAAGCAAGGGTGACTAGGCTGCAATGAGCAGAATGAAAGGCGTTGGCTTCAACTTGGCCACCCTACAACATGAAATTCTATACCAGCTGTAGGATGCGGTCATCGCAGAGCTCCCCCCTGGGAAGGCTGAGCGATCCAAGTCTTGCATGAGCAGAAAATCAACATGGACTAGCTCAACATCCAATACGATGAGTTGGTTGCATAGGCTAATGGACTGGAATAGGCTATAGAGGATGCCTACAAGAGAATTCTAGAGTTGGCCATGCCAGTAGAGCTCCCAGCAGCAGAGCGGGTCTATAGGTTAGCGGCCGAAGTCTGCGAGGCCCGGGAGGAAACGACAAAGGTTGAGTTGGAGCTGAACCTACAGATCATTGAGCTGCGACTGAAGGCACAACCCTCCACGCCCCTAGAAGTGAGAGAGTAGCACGCCGTGCTATCCAAATGGGGTTGGAGCAAACTAGCTAGGCAACATATGATTGCACCGGGCTATTGGAGCAAACACTCACCATGCTTATGCACCTGCAAAAAGACCCGAATCTACAACGCCTAGAGAATGAGGCATGCGAATTGTAGCAGGAGCACGGTAGTGTCCAGTGCACCATGCAGATAGTTTCCCTTACCCAACGACTTTCCAGACTATAGTAGGCAAGGGCACTAAAGGACCAATTAGACACCACACGCCAAGAAGAAGCCCTACTCAATGAACGCATCCAACCATGGATCGA